>JAUTXX010523559.1:520-11306 GCA_032273605.1 Panulirus laevicauda | reverse complement strand
GTGGACGTGTATGTATATACATGTGTATGTGGGTGGGTTGGGCCATTCTTTCGTCTGTTTCCTTGCGCTACCTCGCTCACGCGGGAGACAGCGACAAAGTATAATAAAATATAAATATAAATAAGCTATAAACCTTGTGGATACTTACAATCTGAATGCCAACTTGATATAAATATAAATAAGCTATAAACCTTGTGGATACTTACAATCTGAATGCCAACTTGATAAACTGTCTTGAAAGAAAATCTTTTGCTGTGCTGCTCTAAAATTTTCTGCAGGTCAAGGCCAAAGCGTTCCATCACCATGAAACGGTACTTGGTTTTGTTGTATTCAAATGAACCACATCCCAGGTATTTTGGCATCCCAAGACGTTTGAGATTCTTCTCCCTTTTCCATGCTTCAATTTGATCTGGCTTGGCAACTCGCATGTAGCAGTGCATTTCCGTAAATAAGGGTCCATTGCTGTGAGGTTCTACTTTGATGACATGGCTAGCAGAAGTACTCACTGGCTTATCAACTTCTTCAGAAGCCAGATATATTTCTCCAAAACCACCAACACCTGACAAGAAATAAAGGTTATTATGGATAGCAAGTAAAAAAAATAAAAATAAAAGATATCTAGAGCATAAATACAATGGCAAATTCAACTCATTACCAATAATTCACAAGCATTTTCTGCAAATACCAGTTTCAATCAGAAATATGGTAAAAGGTAAAGTTGCAATGGCCCACATGGTTCCATCTGTTGCCAGGTACCATAACTCCACTTCCTTCCTATTCAAACCTATCACTCCAAACATCCTGTTTATTCACCTCCTGTACCTCATTACCTTCCTGTCCTTCATGTTCTGTCAGCTTTCTTCTCTCAAATATTTCCACAGTCAACAGTTTTTAGTTTCATCCTGGAATATGCCTACAGAAGTGTGTCATCTGCAAACAGTAACTGATTCACCTTCTATGCCCCCACCTCAAGTATACTGTAAATATTCCCTCTGCTCAAAGATCACTGAATACACATAACTTGTCAACCTATCCTTATATAGATTAAACACCCAAGGTGATATTACTCTAATCCTTGATGCAAACCCATGGTCAGTGAACCAACCACCCTCTCTCCTTTCTACTCTCAGCGATTCATCCTCCAGGTAAAAGCTCTTCACTGTACTGAAAACTCATGTTCATCCCATACAATCACAGTAGCTCCCATATAGCCTCGCGATAACCTTCTCATGTTGTTTTGCAAGAACCATAAATCTCACATATTTCTCATACAAATACTTCAAGCAGACTTAGTCCACACATCTTATACCTTCCCTAAAGTCACACTGCTTCTCCCTGTCAAGATGTTCTGCACCTTTCACCACCATCTTAAATCACTTTAGTATGCATCACACCAGGTAAATTTAAGAACTCACTTTTTTGTCCTTTGCTTTATAAATGACACTGTATATGCATTTTGCCAGGCCTGAGACAACTCGCCTTGGGTTCTATCTATCTATGTGTATCTCTGTTATCTATTTTCCCTCATGGGGTGGCTGCAGCAGAAGTTTCCATAATCGGTGGACTCCAGTGCCACTTTTTAGTCTTTAGTGCCTCACCCTTAACAGGCCACTAGAAGGCAACTTTAGTGCAGAGTTTTCAGAGGCTCCTACCCAATGTTCCGACCAAATACTTGCAACCAATGTTCCAACCCACTACTTCTACCGGTCTACTACTTAAATCAATTGCTCAGACCATTTCACCAAAAGGCAGGGCTGGTGAATGACACTCGAGAAAATCTTGAGTTATGAAGAATAAGATGTGCGAGTTAACGCCATGTCAAGTGTTGTGTGACAAGGAGACTATGGTTGTGGAAAGAATGTGAGAAATCCAAATGTGGGCTGGGCAGAAAGAAAAGCAGCTACCTGGGTCAGATGACTGTGATTTGACAAACCCTAAAGTGGCTCTACACGACCATCACCAACCTTCCTGATACCCAGACAAGTAGGACCAGTAATATTCTACCCTGGTCAGTGGCTGCCCTCCAACTCCAACCCACCAAATGGAAAAATTTCTAATAGCCTGACTCAAAGTCAGCAACAATGCCATCCCCTTTCTCAAAAAATTCAACAGCAATCCCATCCATTCCTGTTGCTTTGCCATGCAATCTTGCACAAGGCTTTCACATACTCCTCTTTTCACTAAATCATTGGGAAGGATTTTCTGCATGCCACCTTGTCCCAAACACACTTTAACATTCTGCAGTCCTTCAGATTAAACCACCTCTTCTCTGCCTGCTACTGCTTCCTGGAAACCCTCCCCTCCTCGTATTTCAATTTCTAAAAAGGGAAGTAAAGGAGTCAAGCAGGAAGTGCTCATCCTCCTCGAAGGCTCAGATTGGGGTGTCTGAATGTGTGTGGATGTAACCAAGATGACAAGGAGAGATAGGTAGTATGTTTGCAGAAAGAAACCTGGATGTTCTGGCTCTGAGTGAAATAAAGAGAAAGAATTATTTGGAAAAGTCTTGGGAGTAAAGTCAAGAGTTGGTGAGAGGACAAGAGCTAAGGAAGGAATACAACTACTACTGAAGCAGTTGTAGGAGTGTGTGACAGTGTAAGAATGTAAATTCTAGGTTAATGTGGGTAAAACTGAAAGTGGATGGAGAGAGATGGGTGATAATTGGTGCTTATGCACCAGGTCATGAAGAGACTATGAGGCAAGTGTTTTGGGAGCAACTGAGCTAGTGTATCAGCAGCTTTTGTGTATGAGATTGGGTATCAGTGATGGGTGATTTAAATACAAAGGTGAGTAATATGGCAGTTAAGGGTGTAATAGGTGTACATGGGGCATTCAGTGTTGCAAATGGAAATGGTGAAAAGCTTATGGATTTGTGTCCTGAAAAAAAGTGGCAACTGGGCAGATTGGAGAGGGTAGTGAGCAGTGGGATGAAGTAAAGTTGTTAGGGAAAGAGAAAAGAGAGGCATTTGGACAATACTTACAAGGAAGGGATGCAAAGGACTGAGAGATGTATAAAAGAAAGTGGCAGGAAGTCAAAAGAGAGGGGCAAGGGATGAAAGAGAGGGTAAATGAGAGGGGAGAGTATCATTGAATTCTAGGGAGAATAAAAAGTTGTTTTGGAAGGAGGAACATTGGTGAGGGGGGGGAAGGGGGAAGTAATAACAGGTAGTGATGACATGAGGAGATGAAGTGAGTATTCTGAAGGTTTGTTGAATGTGTTTGATGACAGAGTGGCAGATGTAGGGTGTTTTGGTCAGGGTGGTGTTCGAAGTGAGAGGGTCAAAGAGAATGGTTTGGTTAAGAGAGAAGAGGGAAAGAAAGCTTTGTGGAAAATGAAATCAAGCAAAGCGGCTGGTATGGATGGTATTGCAGTATAGTTCAATAAGAAAGGGGTGACTGTTGTTGAGTAATTGGTTGTTAAGGATATTCAATGTAAGTATGAATCATGAAGTGCCTGAGGATTGGCAGAATGAATGCATAGTGCTATTGTACAAAGGTAAAGGGGTTAAAGGTGAGTATTCAAACTATAGAGGCATAAGTTTGTTGAGTTCCTGGGAACCTGTATGGGAGGGTATTGATTGAGAGGGTGAAGGTATGTAGTGTCAGATTGGGGAGGTGCAGTGTGGTTTCAGAAGTGGTATAGGATATGTGGATCAGGTGTTTGCTTTGAATAATGTGCGAGAAATACTTAGAAAAATAGATGGATTTGTATGTAGCGTTTTACAGATCTGGAGAAGGCATATGATAGGTTGATAGGCATGCTTTGTGGAAGGTCTTAAAGAGTATATGGTTTGAAAGGTAAGCTGCTAGAGGCAGTGAAAGTTCTTATCAAGGATGTAAGGCATGTGCATGAGAAGAAAAAGAGGAAAGTGATTGGTTCCCAGTGAAGGTTGGTCTGCAGCAGGGCTGTTTAATTTGTTTATGGATGGGGTGGTTAGGGAGGTAAGTGCAAGTTTTTGAGAGAGGGGCGAGTATGCCGTCTGTCGGGATGAGAGGGACTGGGAAGCGAGTCAGTTGTTGTTCAACGATGATACAGCTCTGGTGGCTGATTCAAGTGAAAAACTGCAGAAGTTGGTAACCAAGTTTGGAAAAGTGTAAAAGGAGAAAATTGAGAGTAAATGTGAAAAAGAGCAAGGTTATTAGGTTTAATAGGGTTGAGGGACAAGTTAATCGGGATGTAAGTTTAAATGTATTAAAATTGGAGGCAATTAAGGGTTTAGATATCTGGGAGTGGACTTAGCAGGGAATGGAACCATGGTAGTGAGTCACAGGGTGGAGGAGGGGGTGAAGGTTCTGGGAGTGATAAAGATAGTGTGGAAGAAAATGTTATCTCGGAAGTAGACCAGCCAGGCTGTGGGGGCTGTGTGGGCCTGCAGACTATGGCTTCCAACAGCATGGTCAACCTGTGACCTAACCCAGACACTTGAGACCATCCTTGGCAGTGCAAACAGAAGACCCCCAAAGACTGCACCCGGTATAAACTCATGGAAGCATTCAACTTCAACAGAATTGTTAACACATGGACTGATTCAGCAGTTATTGGGTTGAAAGCAGTCCACTAATTAAAATAAAAAAACTACCTTATAACTTTTCACTTTGTCACAGTTAATGTGTGCCTCCTTATTCATATGAATACTTATCAGCGTTTTCTCTTTGAAATATCTGTATGCCTTTCAACTTTTGCCACACTAATCTGTGAATTTATAATTTCTTCCATCTATCTGCCCATCTATATATCTGATGCCCATTCCCTATGGAAACCCCCATCAAGGTGTGGCAACAGAAAAGTGTCACCACTTATCCCTGTCCACGCTTACACCATTCAAGACCCATCAAACCTCCCATTTTCTCTCCATTCAATACTCTTCCACTCTACTTTTCCATGTCAACAGTGGTCATCCTCTAACACCTACCCTTTTAATTGCAATTCCATACTCTTTCCTTCTAAACTCCCAGTTTCACATTCTTTCAACATATCCAGGACACCTCAAAGTATTGTGTTTCATTCACTCATGCACTCTTATGATTTGTTCTCTTTGCATACCCTGCCAAACCAAGTCTTATGCACCCTCTCATAACTTCCCTTCTTCATTCCATTTGGTATGACAGTGACCTCTTCCACATCACAAACATCCTTGAAAGGACCCAGTGGCCTTTTGCTGTATGAACTCCTTTGTATTTCTTTCTATCAGTCTCCCTTACCCTATTGTACTCAGTGATATGCTGAAATGGGAACTTGCTTACTCTTAACAATGTTTATCTGTGTGACTCTTTGTCTCCGTGAGAACTCCAATTTTCTTAGTCATTTTATGATTGCCTTTCATTAAATATTCATGAAAAAAACTCTATATTTATCATACTCGATTGCTGTCTTCCACGTCAGCGAGTTAGCACCAGGAAACAGACGAAGAATGGCCCATGCACTCATATACACACACATATACAAATAAATGCCTATACATGCACATATACATATCAACATACACACATATACACATGTACCTATAAATGCTTGCTTTCATCCATTCTTGGCGCTACTCCACCCCACAGGAAACAGCATCGCTTCAGCAAGGTAGCGCCAGAAAAACAGACTAAAAAGGCCACATTTGTTCACTCTCTAGCTGTCATGTGTAATGCACTGAAACCACAGCTCCCTATCCACATCCAGGCCTCAAAGACCTTTCCATGGTTTACCCCAGACATTTTACATGCACTGGTTCAGTCCATTGGCAACCCGTTGATACTAGTATACCACATCATTCCAATTCACTCTATTCCTTGCATGCCTCTCACCCTCTTGTATGTTCAGGCCCATCAATTCTTACTATTAAAACACAGTCCCCCAAAACACTTCATTTCATTACCTTCTTTTCGTTCATATGAAAAATCAGTCTTCCAAACTGATAACAGCTCCTGGAGTTACTCTCTCGAGTGTCACCTGAGTGGTGTCATCAGCAAATAGCAACTCACCACCCAGACACCCAACCCCTGCTCTCAGAAATTTGTAAACAAACTCTTGCATTTACCTCTATCATCACAACTCTCACAGGCAGAATAAAAAACCATGGTGGCGTAACACTCTTGAAAGAGAAACCCATGTGCAATGACCAAAGCGACCTTGCACAATGAAGTGTGACACATAACTAAGATGAAACATGTTATATGGTAACAAAAATAGGCAAAATACTTGACAGTAGAGCTCTAAAATCATATGCAAAATGGACATGAACAATTCATACTTTAAAAACTTCCTGATTTACATTATCATCCACTAATATTTCCAATATTTAGCTGCAGATATATCAAGGTACAAATAATACCCACCTATGCTGCGTCCAATTACCCACTGTTTTCTTCCAACATCAGTGACTTTAACTCCTGATTCAATGGGGTCAGGGAGTTTGAATCCATTTGCAGCTACCCGTTTCTTGGGTGCTCCTTTCGAGCCACTTTTATTTGCAGTTCCACCTTTTCGAGGAGCCATGGCAATTAATGGAATAAGCCAAGATGAATGCTTACAGATAATGAATCTTAAATATACCTTCCAGTTGTACCAAGTCTCTCTCACTTGCTCTCTTTCTTATCTGTAAGAGAAAAAAAATGAAGATTAACTCACTGCCTTGCCCAAACAACCTCAAGCTGTCATACCTGATGAACAAGATAACAATGTCTTTCATGCTTAATATCAGAGAATGGTTTTACACAGCAAATCAAGAGGGCTGAACAAACTTAGAAAATGAAGAATACAAGGTCATTTCCAAATGAATCTTTCACTATAAATATTCTTATATCTAATCAAAAATATTAAAACTACAAAAGTATTCATAAACATAAGGCATTACAAAACTCACTATTAGATACAATGGACTGACATCTGGACAGTTCTAAATCTAATAGATGAAAGTGGAGTTCCCATAATAAAGTGAGACCAGGGGATTCATCATGGTTTTTATGGGGGGATAAAAGGAAACAAAGCAAAGTACATATGTTTCATATTAAAAGTATGGTTAAATTGTCAACATGTAAAAAGTATCAAAGCAGGAACGTGTATACACAAATCCACAATCTCTACACATGTAAATAATCATACTTGATCATTTCCTATATTAGTGAGAGTGTGTATACACACTCATATATACTTTGTGGAAGGTCTGAAGAGTATATATTGAGGGAGGTAAGCTGCTAGAAACATATAGTGAGGGAGGTAAGCTGCTAGAAACAGAGAAGTTTTTATCATGGGTGTACGGCATGTGTATGATTAGGAACAGAGGAGGGTGACTGGCTCATAGTGAAGGTTGGTCAGTGGCAAGGATGTGTGGTGTCACCATGGTTGTTTAATCTGTTTATGGATGGGGTGGTTAGGGAGGTAAATGCATGTCTTGGAGAGAGGGGTGAGTATGCAGTCTGTTGGGGATGAAAGGGCCTGGGAAGTCAGTCAGTTGTTGTTTACCAACGATACAACACTAGTTGCTGATCCAAGTGAGAAACTGCTTTAAGTTGGTGACTGAATTTGGAAAAGTGTGTGAAAGTTGAAAGTAAATGTGAATAAGAGCAAGGTTATTAGGTTCAGCAATGTTGCAGGAAAAAGTTAGTTGGGATGAAAGCTGGAATGGCGAAAAATTGGAGAAGTGATTTAGATATCTGGGAGTGGGCTTAGCAGCGAATGGGACCATGGAAGTGGAAGCAAGCCAAAAGGTGGGATAGAGGGTAAAGGTTCTGGGAGTGATGAAAAATGTGTGGAAAGGGAGAATGTTATCTCGGACAGCAAAAATGGGTATGTTTCAAGGAACAGTACTTTCAACAATATATTATGGTTGTGAGGCTTGCGCTATAGATAGGGTTGTACGGAGGAGGGTGGATGTGTCACCTAGGGCCTGCTGAAACACGAATGGAAATGTTGGTGCAGTCAAACAGTGTCCACTCCAGACTAGCATTTCCCTGTCATTTGCAGGCTGGAACTCCATGTGTAAACACTGTCTTTTCTGTGTAAACACTGTCTTTTCCACTAAGTTGACAGATTGCGTTTTTGTGATTTCAAGTATTGTGCTGTAACCCCAACCACCATTTTTATGCTGAAAAAATGCGTAAACAGACTGAATTCTTTCTGCTACATCTGCGATGAACTGACATTCATATCACAAAAACATTCTTCCGCACCTGTCATTGAAAAACGCTATGAGCATTACTCTGGTTGTGAAGTGGGAGACCAGGGTAAAAGTAGGGAGCCCGATATTTGTTGTGTCACATGTCAGGCTTCTCACAGCATGGGCAAAAGGTTCATGCCATATGCCCTTTGCCATTCCAAAGGTTTGGCGAGAACCCAAAAATCACGCTTTGGATTGCTACTTCTGCCTGACAAATATCAATAGTATAACATCAAATTCTAACCATACCGTTAAATATCCTAATCTGCCATCTGCTATGAGGCCAGTACCTCAGTCAGGAATTACCTGTGCTAGGGCCTCTAAGGTACATGACACTGAGTGATGATGAGTCTAGTGATGAGAGTGTAGACCAAGTAGAAGACAATACAGATCCAACATTTGAAGCAAACTGTTCAAGTGAACCATATTAGCTGAGTCTGTAATTTAAAATTTTGGCTTCCAAGTTAAAGGGCTGGAATCTTCTCTAGAATGAAACTAAAGTTTGTTTTTATCGTGATCATGTCATTTTCAATGAACTTTCCTCCCTTGAAGACGGCCTGGTGTTCTGCAATGATTTATTTACTGTTATGGAGGAACTTGGCCACAAATATTATACAGATGAGTGGCGTATTTAATGACCATCAAAAGCTTGAAAGCGGTTCTACTCCAAAACAGAAATAAATTCCCCTTCATTCCTCTGGCTCATGCAGTTAACATGAAGGAATCATATGATAACATGAAGCTTCTTTTGGAAAAAATCAAGTATGATGACTTTAAGTGGAATGTATGTGGTGACCAAAATGTTGTGGCACTTAGAATGCAACCAGGTTACACAAAATTCTTTTGTTTCCTCTGTGAGTGGGACAGCTGAGACAAGAAAGAAAAATCATTATGTAGAGAAAGTGTGGCCAAAACGAACATCACTGACTCCATGAAAGAAGAAAGTCATCAATCCTCTTGTTGATCCTGAGAAAATCTATCAGCCTCCTTTGCACATTAAGCTTGGGCTGATGAAGAACTTCATCAAAGGTATGGATAAAATTGGACATGGACTACATATGAGTAAAAAATTCCCCAGAATCAGTAATACAAAAATCAGGGAGGGTATTTTTGTAGGACCACAGACCAGGTAACTGCTTCAAGATGAAAAGTTCAATAAAGCGCTAAAAGTTGTTGAAAAAACTGCATGGCTGTCATTTAAGAGAGTTTGCAAAGACTTTGGGGGAATCACATAAGAAAAATGCTGTGATGATATAAAAGATCTATCAACCATTTTAAGCTCTGGGGTGCAACAAGTCTAAATATTCACTTTTTGGACTAGCACTAACATTTTCCTGGAAAATCTTGGGGCAGTCAGTGATAAGCATGATCAAAGACTTCACCAGGATATTTTGGACATTGTAAAAAGGCACCAAGGAAAGTGGAACCCCTGTATTTTGGCAGATTACTGCCAAACACCAAGGAGGGATGTTCCCGAAGCCAAATATAGCCAAAAAATCGTACACTTACATATTTTAGAGGCAAGTCTTTCAAGTGCAATACCAGCTATATTCATGAATGAGTAATATACAATTATTGTAATAATCAATTGCTCTGTCACTTGAAAACCATGCCTAATGGAAAAATTCTAAAAACTTTTTCAATTCAGCAGAAAGTACCAAAAGGTCCACCTATTTTAATTCGCAGGAAAAAATAAGTAAAAACTTTGTTGACCAGTGTCATCACAGTGAACTTAATCAATGGATAATCCCCATAACCCACTTCAAACTCTTTACAATAGTTTTATATACTTTATTTACATTATTACTCGAAACAATCTGATAAGAATAACAGTTATCATGCAAAGTCCTTCGGTGAAGGCATGATATGTTATTTTTGGCAAAAAAAAAAAAAAAGGGCACAAAGTGAGGACGCAAATGTTCCCAATTTCCCACATACTGTTAATGTAACTGGCCGATATCAAAAGAACAATCAAGATACTATATTAGCAAGTATCTATGATTCTATGAATAAATCAATAAATAATGGCTACATTATATATTTCACCTAGGCCTCAGAACTTTGTTTGGTTTTACTTCTTACCTACTTGTACCTAAATCAGCTTGTCATCTACATAATTTTCGAGTGTCAATTGGAATTAAAAATGAACATTATTGTTTTGGTTAAGAAAAATACGAGATGAACATTACAACACTAAGGGGACTTTGGTCTCTCAGTTAGATATTACATCAACTTACAGCGGGGAGGTGTAGAAGAATGCTTAAAATGTGAATACAAATACTACCTCCTAATATATACTGTACAATCATGTCTTCATAGCTTCTGAGGACCAGCATTGATATCAGAAGCAGGTGACTGAGTAATGGACAGGTTTAGATGAGCAAGCTGTGGTGGTGGAAATGATGAGAGAACCAACTGGGAAGAGTAATGTGATAACCAGGAGACAAAATGTCATTACAGGAAAAAGTGTTAATAGGAAGCCAAAGTGTCACCCAAACAAAAACATGGGACTGACAAAGCATAACGGGAGATATACTATGAATTCAGCATAATGAGCTTCACACAGCAGCTATGATTTTTCATCTTTTATTAGCAACCAAAATTTTTCTCATTCTTTATCAACAAAAACTTAAAATACATCTTAA
>JAUTXX010523548.1:0-11307 GCA_032273605.1 Panulirus laevicauda | reverse complement strand
TGGATGAACAAGTGGAGTAACATATGCGATTGGAGAGCAAGACTTGACGTTCATGTACTCATCCATCGATCCATCCATCCGTGGATAGTGCGACCCATCGATCCATCCATCCGTGGATAGTGCGACGTGTTTGTCGGACGTGTTCGGTCCCCTGAGAGCCACAAGCAGTTGAGGGACAGCGCGGGGGCAGACGCGCCTGCGCGATCGTCATCTCGAAACGAACTCGTCATACCGTGTTTCTCGCGTTAGTAGTGAAGCCAAACTGAAGCCTGAGACAGGGCGGTACCCCACAGGAGTTGAGGATGAGCCCCACCCACAGCGAGCTTTGTGATCCACTAGACTGTTTGTGTTCACGGCCACTAGTCCCACGTGACCAATGCCGCGCGAGGATCAGCGTTCAGCGGGGTTTTAGGACCCTTCAGATAACACAGCAAGGATTGGGTTGGGTCTGAAACTCATCGAAGGCCACAGCAAGGTTCGGTAGGATCCGAGAGGCTTCACACAGTAAGGTTCGGCAAGGGTCCGAGAGGCTTCGAATTCCCTTGCAATCATAAAGCAGCTGCTGCTGATCGCCACTGGATTCTCAATAACGCCAAGAAGTTTCGGCCATTGCTGACGCAACCCCACACTAACCACCACCACCACCACCACAGAAATCGGTGCTATCACCCCCATGGCTAACACTGCCACCATTACCACCACACCGGAGCCACCGGTGCCACCATCACCTGGGTCACCACTACCACAAACACCAACACCAACAAAGCCAACGCTGCCACCACCCCGACACCATCATCACAGCCACCACTGACACCAATACCACTACTAAGGACTACTGCATCCCCATAGCCACTCAACTGACACCACTGCTGACAACACCATCGGCGCCACCACCGTATCACTGGCGCTACCATGACTACCGCTCCCCACACCCATACTGCCAACACCACTGACCACAGCCTCCGCCATGCCAACATTCATGGCAATCGCTACCATGAAACATGACCACTGCTGCCGATACCATGACCACCGATAACAATGCCGATATCACTCATGCTCACCATGGCAACCGCAGCCACCACCACCACACCAGGAGAGAGGAGACCGCCTCTTAACCGTCAATTACACCACCTCAGGTCCGGCTTATTGCTCTTTAACTATCCTTCAGTCGTCCGGCTACGATTGATATCGTCCAACCTATCCGGAAGGCGGCTCTGCCGGCGCTGTGGGGTGGGAATTACAGCCCCATCCACGCCGCACAGCACGTATCTTACCCCTGGTTTCTGGGGGCTGTTCTCTACCCCCCCGCAGCAAGGTCTCAAACACAACCCCTCACGAAGGCCTGATGAATCACGCCCTCGGTGCTGGCTGTCGAGGAGGAGGTAGGTCTTATCTCCTTATCTTCACCTCCGTCAGTATCACCAGGAGGACTGGTCGCTAGAAGAGGGTGTTCGGAGCGAGGGTGTTCTCTCCGGGTCCACGACACACGTCCAACACCCTGAGCTAACAAGCTAACATTCCCCCCTCCCCCCTTCATCCCCGTCCAGTGGCCGGCTCCCCTCCCCCACCGCAGCCTCCAGTGTCCTGCCCCTCTCCTGACAGTTGTCACCTGACGAACCCTAACGTACCAAAACACCTAATTGGGATAAACCTCTTCTGTCCTCTCATCAAAACAGCTTCCGTAATGACACACTTAATCCCTATGTCAAAAGTCTCTCTCTCTCTCTCTCTCTCTCTCTCTCTCTCTCTCTCTCTCTCTCTCTCTCTCGCTCTCTCTCTCTCTCTCAGTACCAGGTGAAAGGTACTGACGTGTGCAACGAGATGTCTTTTATTTCTCCTCGATTGGGTTCGAACTGTGAACCGTTTGTCTTGACATACTACTATTCCCGCTCCGCCACCTGGCAAATTAAAGAACACAAAAAAGTGACTTAAGTAGTATTTAACAGAATGGCTCAATTTACAAATTGCAGTCGACATAAATATCCCCAGGATCATTAAGTGTAAGTAATGAGGTGTAGCGTGCAAGATGATGAGGCGTGACTCATGAGGAATAATAACTGAAGGCACCTCACACCCCCGATCCCCCTCATTACTATCAACTAAATTACAAGCCTCTTGCTCATAATGTAATAAGCTATATTCAAGACATAGTAATATATCCAGTAAATTGAATATTGAGATCAGAAAGTAACTTATGACAGAAAGGATGACTGAAAACCCTGGACGCAAAGGATTTTTGAGCGCCTGCAACATGGCCAGTTGGGTATCAGTTAGTACCAGCACTTGTAGATACGATGTAGACGGAGGAATGAGAAGCTCTTGAGGGGAAAATGTTTATGTTTATGCAAGTGATTCATCTACAAGAATCCTCACAGTACCTTCCTTCACGATCCTCATATAAGGTTTCAACTCTGCTCCGACGGACGCTGGAGAAGCCAGTGTCAGTACGGCCTGTGAAATTCTGCCTTAGAACCAAAGAGTATTAGTGGTCAGGTCTGGTAAGATTATGGGTTGAGTCACAAGCACAGACATCCAGCAGACATTAGGAGAGTTCAGGTGTCGGGATCTAAATAAGACACGGATGACATTCATCCGCTGCATAACGCTAGAAGCAAAGCATTTATGTAGAAATACCGGCCAGTGGCTCTACCACCACAGGTTTTTTGAAAGTGTTGAGGTCAGTTGGCTGGCCGTATAGAATCAGTCAAGCCCAGGACAGTATGGCCTTAGAGTCTGGGGGAGTGTCTATCTTCACAGTTCCTTACACTTCCACTGTTATATGATAGGGTCTTAGCGGGCACTGTGAACCCATGTTATTTCCACAAACTTGACGAAGCTGCAAAAGTGCGCACAGGAAGGGAATATCCCAACAAACTGTTCCCAGAGTGTAATGATTAACAATGCAGAATACACTGACTCCAGAGTTAAAAGCTTTTACCCCAGGTAACCGTGACTGCTCTCCAATCAGTCCTTTAACCCCAGACAGCTGTGGATGTTCCCAATCATTCCACTCTTAACCCGAGGCAGCTGTGGTTGCACCCCTACCAGCTCCCCACCAGCTGACAGGGAACTGCGCATACCTCTCACCATTCTATCTCCAGATAATGATAAACAGTACCAGTTGTCTGGATATTATCAGAAACTATAAGTCAAAATTCATTGATTGATGCCAACGAAAGCCAACACAGCCGGTGCAGCTGCCCTGACATGTCATACAGGCCTGGGTCAACCGTCAGTACAGGCATTAGTCAGTCTTCCAGTGGAGCACAGGGAAGTATATGAAATATTGTTAAGAGACATTGTGATGGAGAAATCAGGTTACATAGTGAATATGAGATACGATCATGCCTAACCACTACACGAGGCAGTGCGTCAAGAGGATCTAGGCGTGTTGATTTCAGATAACCACAACTTTGGAGAACGCAAGAGAGGAACTCTCGCCTAAGTGCAGAAAAATGCCAAACTGAATGCTTAGAACAGTGAAAAGCAAAGGTTTTGCAGATGAATTGAGAGAAAATAGTGTTAGATAACCTAAGCCCATTAATGTTTAACGAATTTATCTACAAATAGCAGAAACTTTGTGGACCGGCTGGTAAAAAGAAAGATTAGAACTCACGGATTAAATGTCAGTAAAAAAAAAGATGTACCTGTTCACCCAAGCGGCACTGGTTTCGGCAGCCTGCAAACCTCGGCCTCACATTAAGAACAGCAGAGCAACTTGGTCCATGACTGCACTGAGGTGGTGTGGACGAACCTGAAAGGTACAGAAAAAGTGAAGATAAGTTAGATTATGTTAAGAACGCCACGGGCAACTGAATGCTCTAATCAAGGACATCTCGTTAACATTATCGACCAACCCTTAAGGGTGAATGAACAGCTGGGTTTACTGTGGACCGAATGCCGCAGCGAGGATTCGAACCTACGCACTCGACCCTGGGCAGCCTGTGAATGCGTCACAGTCAGGAACGCTAACCCTTAGAGGATTTTCGAGTTATTTTACGATCCACATCGATCCAGGAAGGTCTGGGAATCGCTGACCTCGAAGTTGAAAGCTGCCAGGTCATAATACATCAGAACAGTGGTTCTCAAGCGGATGGACACGTGGTGCGAGTCTCAGAATTTCCTACCGTGAGCGAGAATATGAATATTCTCTATCTGTAAGAAATGTTGAACGGTATATTAAACATATTATTGTCAGGTAATGTTATGAACGTAAGGTTATTCCTGTGGAAAGTGTTTTAGTTTATTTGATAGAGACTGTCGATGTTTGGTGTCATGCAAAGTGGAGGAAAGACAGCTTAGTGGAACCCCGTACAGGAAGTTTGAACAGTATGTTAGACATGTTATGGATGTAAGACTATTCCAGTGGAAAGTATTTTCGTTTATTTGATAGAGATTGTCGATGTTTGGCGTCATGCAAAGTGGGAGAAAGACAGGTTGGTGGGATGTCGTTCGGAGACATTGGGAACCACTGCATGAGAAAGTCGACATGAGAGAGATGTCATCTTAATGAATATGAAAGACGCTGGAAAGGCTTGGCTCCGTTTGTTTAAGAAAGTAATAATTTCGTGCTGAAGTGGAAAAATTCATTAAAAACAGTATATAAGTTCGTTCATAGGTTATGACACCGGTATCTCTGCCGGGGTTATACTGGTGTAACAGCCTGGTACAACACAGGGTTATCAAGAGAACTTATTCACAGACTAGACCTCAGAGTTGGAAAACAGCCTCCCGACATCAGCTTCTGGCTGGCTGTTGATATGGCCCGGTGTCTTTATCTCTAGATTTTCGTTGTGATGGAATGTTGGTGTTCCAGTTTGTTGGTATAGTCGATGTCGACGGTGCCCGGGGTGTTGACGTGGTCTGTTGTTGGTTTCGAATGTGTTTCACCGCTTGAGTTATATGAACCTGCCAACACAACACTCGCCACCCGACGTAAGGACGCCACCGACGATATGATTCCTGTTTTAACTACAGGTGTGAGCGTAGGAGGCGGGACACTGGAGGAGCTACTATATACGGTTCTCTGCTGTGTTTGACAATGGGTTTTAAGGCCGTGTTCAGCATTTTACACGATCATCGACTGAAGAAAGTGCTCCAGCCTGAAAGGTCAGGACTTTTAGCCATAGTTTGGGATCTACAAGGAGTTGGACTTAACCAGTTCCACCAGTTTGTAGGGTTCGCCGGGTAGATAATGATGCTGGACTTATCTAAGTTTCACCGAAAATGGAGTTTACACCCATTGTCAGATCAGCGCGGGGTTATGAGCTTGGCGTCTCCTCAGGTTTACTCAAGAGAAAGTATTCCGTTGTCTTTGTGTGTGTGGATAAGGATGGTGGTATTCTGAATATCTTATCCTTTGACTTTAAGTGATTTCTGCGTCGCCTCCGTAGCGTGGAAGACGCTCAGAGATGGCTTTGTTTCTCTATCTGTCGCCCGGAGGCACACTTTTCCATAACCTTTGGTCACAGCTTGGAAACTCCTAATAAGGGTCTGATATTACTGTGTGGAGTTGTTTTCAGCGCCTAAAGAATGACTAGCAAAAGACTCCAAGCTCTAGTTTGGATTTTGCCTGAGTTATATCACTTATAGAAGCGTTTAACCTAATTCAAAATTTATAGGTAATGCAACTTTTGGCCATGAAACTTTATACTGCGATTTCCAGCTTCTAAATAACTGAGAGGTGTATAACACATAACTACATTGTCCACTGTGCCACTTGACAAAGAAAATAAAAATGGTTTACCTAAAATTTAACCTGACTCGTAACTTGAAGAAAAAATCCAACTTTGGACATGGAATGCAATGCAGACTTTATTTTTTTTCCACCTTTGATATTTTCCAAACAATATTTCCATCCATTTTTATTTCGTTCACAACAACTTTGCTACACTGACGGCAACATAGTTGTTCCATAATTTTTTTTCTAACTTGTATAATCGAACTTCACCAGGTATCATCGTCAAACTACTATCAGCACGCGTTTGAAATAGGTGTCAGCAGGATCTTACGTCAAGCTTTAGCGAGCCCTTCAAACTGACGATGAAATTTGTTGAAAAATGAGCAAAAAAACTTTGACATGATAGTGTGTTTGGGTAGGTGTGATGGGTTTCAATGCTCGTCAGTACAACACCACATCCCTCGGCCCTGGTGTCATAGTGGACTAGTACCTGCAAAGTGTACCAGACTAACCAGGATGTAGAGAATACGTGGTTCTAAGGATTACGGCCTCCATCAGCCAGACAAGACAGAGGAACAGCACTGCAGTTGGAGAAGCAGAGGTACCTCCAAAACCTTCATGAGGTATGCGTAAGGTGAGGCAAGATCCCATACCTATGTGTGGGTGTAGAATACCTAAAGAAAAAAGAATCGTAAGGTATACGAGGTAAGGTAAAGTCCCGGAACGAGCTATGGGGTTGAGGACCTCTAAACCCATCGTAAGATACACGAAAGGAAAGATTATGTTCCACAGTGGGCTCTAGAGGTAGGCCAACTCTAAAAGCATTGTAAAGTGTACGTGAAAGAAGGCGCCCCCTCCCTCACCTCGCCATATACTTTTTTTTTGAGTTGACGCTAAATTACAAAGAGAAACAGCCGTATACTTTCAGATATTTTGCTGCAAGGTTATTGTATCAGATGTACCGAAGCAATATCGAGAATGGCCAGTTGTCGTTGTGTGGTGGTAGCTGTCACCAAGATTTATATCCTACCGAAGGTTGGTAGTGATCAGCTGATTTAAAGTAATGGAAAGGTTTGCAAACAATCAAACATAAACAAATGGATTGCATTTTTGGGTTGCCGTCAGATTAGACGGCAAGTTTTATCGATGGACCCTCTCAGAGCCGACGAGTGTTGGGACGCCATTCTTCACCCCCCCTGAACACAATAGCGAGGTTTATGGCGGTCTGATGTGGTTCGTAGCTGCCACGAGAAGACCCTGTCAGAGGGAAGTATCGAGATTATTTTGTGTGTAATGTCATTCATGAATAAAAGTTGTCTTAAATCAGCATCTGTTATCAACACTCAGCCTTCCGGGTCGCTCTTCTTCCTCCACCAGTGATGGTTCGCCAGGCCTAATGAAGATATGACTGTCTTGTCCCCAGCAGATGAATTCGCTGTAGATCTTCAGGTCATTTATTATGGGGCTTTCCTTCCATGACCTGCTTGACCCAGGCACTTGAAGAAGGAAAGTTGGTCACAGGTCGAGCCTTAAGAGTAAGGGGACACACTCCGCAACTGGTTTAAGGCATGGAACTGTGGACTTCAGTTATATTCTTCACATGATTAGTTTGCCGAGCTAAACTCGTAAATCTTATCATTGATTGAACGTTTTTGTGTTCTGATTGTTCGCGTGCGAGACGCAACCCTTGATCACCCATCATCCTTCGTATAATCTGCATCATGAAGCAGGTCCCCGGATGTTGGTGTCGAGGTGTCTCTTACTCCACCGTCTCATAGTTAACGTAGAGCCAACAAACTAAGAACTTTGTACGTCATCAGCCAAGAACTTTGTACGTCATCAGCCAAGAACTTTGTACGTCATTAACCTAGAACTTTGTACGTCATCAGCCTGGAAGTTTGTACATTATTAACCAAGAACTTTTTGTACATTATCAACCAAGAGCTTTTTACATTATCAACCAAGAACTTTGTACATTATCAACCAAGAACTTTGTACATTGTCAGCTAAGACTTTGTACATCATCAACCCAGAACTTTGTACGTTATCAAACAAGAACTTTGCACATCATCAACCTAGAACTTTGTACGTTATCAACCTAGAACTTTGTACGTTATCAACCAAGAACTTTGTACGTCATCAACCCAGAACTTTGTATAAAGTTCGTCTGGTTTGGGCTTGGCTCATACGTTGTTTGTCTGGTCCTGTCCGCTCTCCCGTACCTCATCCAAATCTCCACAACCTCACTATGATATTTCAACTCGATGTGACTCTCTGATTCCTCTTACATGTCGACTGTCTGGACCCCTGGATCGACTGATCCAGAGATTCACAGGCGGACATTTCTCTCAACCTTGTCTTGCCTGAGGCACTCTGAACTCTCAGTATATAAAGGGGGTGTGCATCGTAGGTTTTCAGACATTCAGAAACGCTGCCCTCAGGTAACTTCAGAATGATGGGGTGGGACAGTCCTTGTAACAATTTTTGTGATGAATATCTGCCCACTGAGATGCGACTAAAACCCTTTGTGACCTTTGTAATACCGGCACAAATTAATAAAGACCAAGAATATTTGTACGCTCTCATAACACGTACTATACTGCATGACACTCACTCTGCACTCATTTGTTTTTAAGCATGATGATAAGGAGGGGAAGGCAGAGGTGGAACAGAAAAGGTAAAGTGGGAAAACATGACATTTGAAGGATGCTTGGTATATATTTACTGAGGTGTGTGTGTGTGGTTCGTTGAAAATTTAACTATAGTGCCATAACTATATAACCCAGCATACTATTTGTGTGTGCGCACAAAAGTTGTGTGTTGGTTTAGGAAGAAGTGGCCTAACTAGATTAAGGAATGTACATTATGTGTGTTTTCTCGTAGTCTTTGTGTGTGTGTGTGTGTGTGTGTGTGTGTGTGGGGGGGGGGGGTCTTCTACCTCTGTTTTCTGGGCTGACCCAAGCTGTTGGGGTTGGGTCGGTGGTTGACCAAGCTGTTGGAAGCTGTAGACTGTAGTCCCCCACAGCCTGGATGGTCTGGTACGCATTGTAAACACTTGTTCAGGGCACTCTAAAGCATCCCCACTGTGCATGGTATGGTGTTTCTGATGATTGCAGGCAAGATGAAGAGTCTCGGGCCCGGAATGTTTAAGATGTTATGTCTCTTTTTTGTGTATTATCGTACCATTAGATTTCAGAGGGAACCAGATGTGTTCCATGTTTGTGTTGCTGTCTGAATCTTGTATATGTCTGCATTTTAGGTCTTCATTGTTTTCTGGTCACTTTTATTTCCTTCTGATTTTTTTGACTTGCACCAATTGGTGATTCATCAAAACTCTGCAACAAATGTATCTGTGCACTCTCGAATGCTGTCGTAACTCACACTAGCATAACATATAGGGCTATTGCATCAAAACCCCACCCTTATGCAAGCAGCGAGAGATAGGAATTTGAAGGAAACATATGACGAGTGTAGGAATACATTAAGAGCGTTAATTCATCGGGTATGAATGCATTTTCATATGTTGGTAGGCCAAATAAATGGGTTATAACGTTAAGGGTTTACTGAATATAGGCTTATGAGCTGAGCTACCTTAGCTACCTTATGTTGTCTTCGGAGGTTATCTACCCCCGCAGCTCGGGCTGAGTCCAAGCTACCGAGTTGGACCGATGATTAACCAAATTGTTGGATGCCGCGGTGGGTCCACAAGCCCACGCAACCACCACACCCTGGCTGGTCTGGTGCTCTGTGTAAATACGTATCTAGGGTCGTCTTAGATTTCTGTCTGTACTCAGCATCCTGTAGTCTTTGTTTTGGGTGCTGGTAAAGCGTTGAGTAGTCTTGGTCTCCGGAAGGTCAAGGTGTTTTATCCTGTTGTGCTCATTGCACGTTTTTTTTTATGAGATGATATTTTACCGAGCCATCCATGCTTGTCGTGCCAAAGGGAACTATTTTTTTTAATATAGCTTAGGAGCTATGTTTTTCTAGATGTTAATTGTGATGTACTTTTCCCGTACACGGTTCAAGAGACGACAACTTCAGTGATATCAGTCTTTCCTAATAGTCTAGGTCCTTTACGGCCTTTACCCTAATAATAAAGACCCTTACATCCTAGATATAGTTAGGTTTAGCGATATTGAATATCGTTAGGACTTGCGGTATTAATAGTCAATGTGTACACACTTACACCACTAGTGATGGTTGAAGTACGAATGTAATCTTAAGTGAAACTCGTATATGCATTGCTGACGACCTCATAGCCATTGACAACTTCCAGTATGACGCAGCACTGCGTGACGGTACGCTTACTGGAAATATTATATTGTAGGTTGATTGATGTAGCCAGCCGAAGAGGCGAGTGTATATGATGCAACAGCACGTCACAGATGAAACCTACCTGGCCTGTTTCACCTAGTGTTCACCTCTGGCGTTCCACATTTTTGTTTCTTGCGAATTTAAATCTTGCCGGATGTTTTCTTCTTCGCAGCGCAAGCTTCATATTCACCTCCGTACGGTTAAGACACAGGGACAAGACCTAGTAACAGAAAAAGATGTAACGCACGTCAGTACAGAGGCAGGTGGCACGAGTTTCCCTGCCCATGCTTGCCTTGAGCGAGGGATGGCCGAGAAAGTGGCCGGTGCAGCGGCCGGCCGCCCTGGTGCCGTAGTGCCCTCGCCACCTCACCTGGCGTCTCACGAGCCTTTTGTAGTGCAATGGTGTAACGTGCCGATCCTTCAGTCTCACGGGTGCGGGTTCGAGTCCCTGGGCAGCCAGCTTACAACCATCCCAGCTGTTCTTCCTCATATACGAGGTGCTAGTCTGTTGATGTGTACCTGGCTGAGGCTGGTGTGTGTTTGTGTGTGTGTGTGTGTGTGTGTGTGTGTGTGTGTGTGTGTGTGTGTGTGTGTGTGTGTGGGTGTGTGTGTGGGTGTTTGCATACAGACACAGGAGTAAAGATCTTGTGCAATATACAAGGTGAAGAGACGGGGCATACAAGTGTAAAACTCTCTCCCCGTAAAACACACGCACACACACCGCACATATGTACAGGAACATTCGTTAGATACACACATTCGTACACTAAACCGTAAAGCTATAAAGACAAACAGACTCCGACTATACACTCATGCACGCGAATGCATCTAATCCCCATTTCCAGCGACCAGCCATATTGGTAAATCCCTCTTACGTAATTTGCATTCTAAATCCCTTGGTTGTTTCTTTAAATGTATTGTAGGCTAAGGTGGATCTGAAGACTAAATGAATGGTAACAGCAGGATGAGATGGACCAGAAGGGAAGGGCTTGCAAAGGTGTAGGAGTGACTGGAGCGTAAGCCAGAGGGTGAGGAGAGATTGTTAGTAGGATTTAGGACGCGTTGGTGAAACGCCATACTGATATGAATCATTGTCCCTTGATGCTGACGTGTGATAGGTGACGATGCCCACAACTGACATCTCCTCCACCATATCTACCACAATCTAACAAACCACAACACCACCTATAACACCTTCACCATAGAGCTACTCCACGATATTGATATATATATATATAGGCGTGGGCTATGGATAGAGCTGTGCGGAGGAGGGTGGAGGTGCTGGAAATGAGATGTTTGAGGACAATATGTGG
>JAUTXX010523526.1:0-11308 GCA_032273605.1 Panulirus laevicauda | reverse complement strand
GGCGTTGTTGGTGATGGTGGGGGGGGCTGTGGTGGTGATGGTGGGGGTGGCTGTGGTGGTGATGGTGGGGTTGGTTGCGGTCGCGATCATGCTGACAATGGTAGACTTGATAGTGATGGAGATACTAATGCTGGAGAAGTTGGTGGGAATGATGCTGGTGATGATGATGTTGATGATGGTGATCATAATGATGTTGGAGGCGATGATGTGAGTGGATGATGCACTTAGTTATAGTGGTGATGGAGGCGGCTGGTGTCGGGGAAGTGTTTCTTGGTGCGTCTGTCGTTGTACTGTGACGTCATGAAGCACCGGCTGGTTCTCAGTACCTCGAGCGCTGACCAAACTGATGCAAATATACCGTCAAGTTACCATCCCAAGGACGGGCCGCTGTGGCGCTCTATTCCCAGGAGTGAGGTGCCCTCACTCCTCGCCTGATGAGCACAGACAACTGTACTGAACATCTGGTAATGACAATGTTTAACATGTAACTATACCAAACATCTGGTAATGAGGATGTTTACGGCCGTCCTGGGAAAGCCATCAGGTGCCGGAGTGCACATAAAGTGGCACATGCTCGGAGGCCAGATGAGGGAGAGCCATTTATATCAGAAAGTCTTGACGACTCCACCATTCGTCTTGGGTCACCGTCAGGTCTGCAGAGGTTACTACGCTTGTGCTGCAGTACTGATGGTTTGAGGATAATTTGTTATACATACGTCAGGAGGGAGTGTTCAGGACGCCCCGTTAGTGTCAGAACATTTGGGTCGTCCATGATAATAAGTGGAATATATTTACTTATGATCTCGAACACAATGGTACGACCACAGGATATAATGGCATGATATATGACATGACTCCAGGCTATCATACCCAGAGGTCGTACCGTAGATCAAAAGGTTATACTCCAGAGCCGTACCGTCATGCTCAGGGATTCAACAATCATCATATTTTCTCTGCAGGAGACTTATTGAAGTGTTTACCCTACCATCGGGACTGGGTTAATGTAGTCAGCACTGATGGTGGACATTATCCACGCGTCCCAGAGGATAGCACGCTTGTGGGCCTCTTTTTCATCATCTTCTTCAGGTCTCACAAACGCATCTTGCTTGTCGATCTTTGTGAAACATTGGCTGAGGTCCTGCTGGGCTACACTTAGCCCGAATATACAGTCATGTCCGTTACCAGTGATGTCACCACCTCAGGATGTGGTCCTACCTAGAGACGATCACTTTTAAATGGAAGGGCGGCTGAGGTCGGCACATGTACGAAAACTAAATCTCTACATACGTGCAGTCTGACTTGCATCAAGACTATCATGTGGAATAAAAGTTGTATGTGAGGGGCAGGGAAGCCGGGGAAAAAGATTTCCTAGGATCAAGTGAAGGGTGCCTGTGTAGCACCATGTGCAGGGTGCCTATGTGACACCAGGAGGAGGGCGCCAGTGTGGCACTAGGTGGAGGGCGTACGTTGATTCTCAGTACCTCAAGCGCTGACCCAGATGATGAAAATATACCCGTCAGGTTACACCACCACAACGCTGCTGTTCAGAGCATCCAAGGACGGAACACTGGGGCATTCTATTCCCAGTAGTGAGGCGCGTTCACTCCTCACATTATGAGTCCGAGTAACTAGTGCGACGAACATCTGGTAATGATCTTCCCGTCCATACTGGGAAAACCATCAGAATGAGGGACTGTGCGTAGATTGGCGGATGTTCAGGGGACCAGCTGAGGAGACCCATTAATATCAAATTTTTAACAGTTCTCACAATCGTCTTGGATCACCGTCAGGTGTGCAGAGGTCAGGGGGCTTGTACTCTACTTTATGATGGTTGAAGAACATTATTTGTGCATCAGTTACGTCCATAGAACAGTTCGCGAGTGTTTAAGCATTGGGGTCACCCATGATAAGCAGACCATCTTACCCAAGGATTATACCGACGTACTCAAGGTGTCGCACTGCCATACTCAGAGGTCGTACCGTCGTACTTGATGGTCGTATAATTGTTTTTAAGGAGTTAATTACCATTAATTTTTGTTGGCAGAAACAACAGAACGTTTTTACCCTACAACAGGACTGGCTTATTACGTCAGCAGTGACAACGAACATGATCCACGCGACCAGGATAAAGACACCTTCAGACCACTTCTTATTATCATCATCATCACTAACATAATTTCTTGTTGTTCTTCTTCTTCTTTTTCTTCTTCTTCTTATCTACGAACTCATGCTGGTCGAAGTTTGACGTATTATCTGCTGGTCACACTTCATCTGAACGCGTAGTAACGTCAGTTAACTGCTTAATATGAATCTTTCACGTTGAATTCATTTAACTTCCTTAATAATCGAAAAGGTGATTGAGGTGAGCACAAATATTTCTATCAAGACTTTGATAACATCAGCAGTAGGAAGAAGTAAACCCTCGAATCAAGAAATGAAAGATTTATGTAAAAATTGGAAAGTCGGACGAGAAAAGGCAACTTAGGGTGAGGTGAGGGACGGTAGTGGAAACGCCGCCATGTGGAAGGAGGGCGCGACACGGGCAGACGCTTGACACTAGGTGACACTAAGAGGCCAAGTCTCTGAAAGAAGATGACACTAAATGGTGCCCTGTCTGAGAGCAGGTGACACGAACTGGTGAAGACTGTGACACGAGGCGACACTGTGTCGTGATAGTGTGGGGGGATAGCACATAGTGGAGAAGAGTGTGACAGGAGGCGAAAATTGTGTAGAAAATGATGTGAGGGGAGGAGGCTCTGCATGGAGATGACTAACGGAAGGTGGCACTGTGTGGGGATGACTGACGGGAGGTGGCACTGTGTGGGGATGACTGACGGGAGGTGGCACTGTGTGGGGATGACTGACGGGAGGTGGTATTGTGTGGGGATGACTGACGGGAGGTGGCACTGTGTGGGGATGACAGACGGGAGGTGGTGAGACAGTAAGACAATGTGAATATGAGTCTGAGGGTGAGGGGATACCAAGTTGCGAAGAGCCTTAAAGATGAAGCAATAAATGATGATGAGTCTGAGGCGGAGTGTAGTGCACCAGGTGGAGAGAAGAAGTGGAGGTGAAGCTTTTGAGGCCAGTGATAGGGAGGAGTCTGAGGTAGGAAGGTGTGGAGATAAGACATAAAAGAATAACTTCAACTACAGAGGAACTGTGGGGAGGCAGCTCAAGTGGTGATGAGGCAAGAAAGGGGAAGACGAACTGACAGGGAAACAACAAAGGGGAAATGACAGTGAGGTTATTTTAGCTCTAGTCATCGTGAGGGGAAATCCTTCACTACGTATGATGCAGGTTTTTATTTGTGCCTGAAATATTAACTTACATAAAGCTCTTATCTAAAGTAGTATAGTTCCACTTTATTAATATCCGTATGGGCGTTAATTTCGCGTTAAACCAATATAGAATATGAGTGTGCTCATGTATGACCGTGTGCTCATGTATACTCATCTTGGTTTAGCTCGAAACATAATGTCATTTCAGTTATGACTCAAGTAGAAATATATTCTTGTATACAACTTTCCTTTAGTGTAAACGTTACGTTCTGATAAGATGACGAGTCAGTTTGTATATGACAGTGATATCGGCCGTTTACTCTGGCATCATAGTTACTCTGGCATCATAGTTACTCTGGCATCATAGTTACTCTGGCATCATAGTTACTCTCTTTGAAATGTTTCCCCAAACATGGTTCCCAGCTGCTGGTGCCATCTGGGAGATACCACCATCTGGTATCTGTTAACATCTGGCAGTTAATACCATACCAACTAGCAGCTGTTGATATCTGGCAGCTGATGCCTATCATCTAGCAGCAGTTACACTCAGTTTAAGCTCTCAGGGTACTAGCATTTATCACTCGATCACTTGGTGTTATGCGATTTCACAATGCCGTGACTGTCAGACACCTGGCCATAAGGCTTCAGTAGGAACATAAGACAGTAAGATACCATTATTTCTCTACCTCCATCATGTCATATCACGTCATAGATCGTGATTTTGTTCATCCTGTCATTCTTATATAATGTCAATATTCTATTTCTACACACAATTCCTCACTTTTATATGACCTTACGAATAAGTGACTATTAGATAATTCATTATCTAGTCAGTTTCATACTTATATCATTTGTGCACTGACCTGCTCTACTGGGAAGTCATATAACACTTTAAATATCGTTGTGTATTTTCAAATGGCACAGACGTTCGATAGTGTCCCGCCCGGGGTTGGGAATGAATCCAAACCCGCCAGCCTGGCCATTGTGGGCGCTCACCTTTACTGGCTGGACATATCCATAGTGTTTTAAAGGGCATGATACTTCCTGCACCAGGTGTTGGATCTTGTGGCATCACTTACTGAAGTCCTCGACACTTGACATCACCTGAGTGTCTAACCTTACACAGGCTCTCAAGATCAGATCCTCAGTCCACTGAGCATAATGATAAGACCTCATGACCACGATGGTACGATCTTTGGGTATGATGACGTAAACTTTGATCTAAGCATCAAGGGTTCCGTGAAAGGCATGGTCGTTTATGACCCAAGGATGGTACCGTCGTGTGCCCAAGGCTGTTATCTTTGTCCACAAGACTCATCATACCGTCGTGCCCAAAGCTCGTATTGTCGTGCTGAAGGCTTGTGACGTCGTGCCTAAGGGTCGTATCGTTGTGCTCGAAGCTCGTACCATCGTACCTAAGGTTTTGAGATAAGTTTTGTCTTTCACAGCAAAGATTAAGATTAGTTTATCTTTGTTATTTCTCTCATACCATACTACGTAATTCTCTGCCTTTTATCGTGACTATTTTGCTAATGATACAGTAAAATCTCGATTTAACGGACCTAACTTCAACAGACTTCGGAAACAAGGGAATCTGTCCGCTCATACCGAGAATGGAGTCCGCAATGAAATGGAAATTAGCAGACTGCAGGCGTCCTTTTCAAACCTAGGTGACAACAACATCGTCAGTACTGCGCATGTTTTGCTTTTATGTCAGTGTTTGTTTTTGTATTACCAGGATACATGGGAACAACGAAGCAACCATGGCACCCACTGACGGTGGTGTGAAAGAAAGCAAGCGAATTTTTGAGTTGTCTTAAAACTAAAGTTGAGACGCTAAAGTATGGTGTATCGGCTGCCAACAAATGTGGTGAATATGGGGTGAAGAAACAGTGTTAGATATTCGTTGGAACAAGGAAAAGCTTAAAGATTTTTGTTTAAGTTCAACGTTGATGCTTCAATCAGTGATTCATCAGTTGGTAGCAGAAAGTATATGACAGTGACACAGGATTAAAAAAAACTTAGGGAAGCTGTTTGTAAATGGTTTGTGATTCAAATTCACTATAAATTCATCTATCAAACACACCCGGTAAGTATAGATACTTTAAACTACATTATTTACAATAATCACAATATCTATTTTATGTTAGTGTATTGTCTGACCATTAGATATAATCATTACTGTATTGTGTATTATAAATCATAAAAAAATCCGGATTTAAAGTGCAATCTTGTTTACGGACACTATCCCAAACAGTATGTCCGTTAGATCGAGGTTATACTGTAGTGACAATACAAAGACGAAACACTTATCACTTAGTAAGTATATTAATTTTCCTGAAGAGATACTGCCAAAAATTGGTTAAATGAAGCAACTTTCGAACAATATACATACTTAGTGAATTCTGAGTTTATGAAAAAACTTTTCACGGACGGAACTGTTTCGTTATAATCTCAGGACACTTCTTGATTTTGATTTCTTATGATACTCTTGTGTAAAAAATAGAAAATGCTCTCTAAAAGAAATGCAATTGATTGATTGGGTTGCTAGAGTCATTAAGGCTTTCAAGGTCAAACTACATCCACCAAACGAATAAAGACAAATCTAATCCCACATACTTTCTCACTATGCATGATTCCCAGGTACCAACACAGAACG
This sequence comes from Panulirus laevicauda, assembly GCA_032273605.1. Classification (NCBI taxonomy): domain Eukaryota; kingdom Metazoa; phylum Arthropoda; class Malacostraca; order Decapoda; family Palinuridae; genus Panulirus; species Panulirus laevicauda. The sequence continues at coordinate 5,368 of JAUTXX010523526.1, read as the reverse complement.
CTATGTTAAGGCCACTGCTCACCAGCAGGAGATTCGAACCCATTGTGCCGTTCACTAACAGCGCTGCCGTGAGTTGAAACCCTCTGTTCCCGGGCCATTTGTTTCGTAGCCCTAGTGTCAGGTGCTCGAGCTTGCTGAACTGAGGGTAATATCCAGCAGTCCCTGTACTCGGGGCTAAAAATCACCATGCTAGAAGCGCCCATCCAGCAGCCTCGTATGTTCGAAGTTCGAGACCGTTCGGTAGTTCGGCTTTAGCGAGTTGGAAGTCTGCCTCGACACAAGTACTCGATATGAGATCCTGATGAACATCATTAACGGTTCAGAGAGTAATTATCATACCTCATCAGCAAAAATGATTCTTCTTGATACAGTTGAAGTGTTATGCGTCTCTTAAGTATTCCATCTTGACGTTTCTTGAAAGCTGGGAAACGTGCATTGCGAGGAAACCATTGTGTTTTGGTTGTGCATTGAATGTGTGTAAATCTGTATGTCTAATGTGTAAGAGCTTCAGGTCATGTCCTCAAGTTGGAGATGTTGCGTTCTCACCCCAGGGAACGTTTGAGGAGATAACAAATGTCTCGTACTTGAAGGGGGGAAAAATACGTGGTGCGTCTTATGATATTTGAGATTGTTGTGTTATGGATTTGGGTTCTGGCAAAGAGCTTTAATGATTTAAGCTTGATCAAATTCTGATTATCTTCTAATGATGGCTCAAGATTGCCTCTACTGTACCTTTGGTGATGTTGGGTTTTGGTGATCGTATCCAAGTGTATACTAAACAGAAAGTTTGAAACGTAGTTATTTTCCTGTAGACCGTCACTCGTGTAGCTCCATCAGGAACACCAGCCTGTTACCTGAGTGTTACTTTATCATCAGTGTATCACCAGAATGTTTGAAAGATTTCTGGCAATAATATCTCTGAACGTTTCTATATCATGTTTTTAGATTAAAAGAAAATAGATACACAGAAAAAGTTACAAGTTTGCAAGGCAAAAGATTTGTGTGAAGGATAGAAGAAACGTTATAAAGAAAATATCATCTTTATTTTTGCTTTACGATCCTGAGTCATGCAATCAGGCGCATCAGACACTACACAACCGGGAATTACTCTCCCACAGTCATTGTACAAAAGACAATGAATGATGAAAACAATAGTCTACTAAGCGAATTCTATCATCTTTAACATAGCCTCAAATAAAAACCTTCTGAATATCAAGAAAATGATAACAGAATTTGAGAGACTGAGCCATGAGTCTACCATCACAATTGCATCATTGTGGTAACAAATCATGAGACTCAGGAGATATATAATTTCCCTTTACTTGTAGCATCTGCATCTTATTATAGGATATAAAATAAACATTCTAATGATACAAAAATATGAGTAAAAACCGTTGATTCTAATTCTTTAGGTACAAGGAACTTCTCCATTGACATCCTTATGTCATATACACTTAACAGTGGTATAAAGATGGTGAACAGATCATTGACTTTACATCAACAGAAAACTTGACGACCGGGGCTGTCACACCCAGGTAGAAGTCTTGATTAGGTAAGCAGTCATCAGAGGCCAGGTGTGCTCAGGTTAATTGCAGTTCGGGATGGGTGTTTTCTTCAGATGAAGCTAGTTTTCATGTGTATCCAAGTGTAGAGCCTTGAGGTTGGCGATGTCTAGGTGAACAACAGCCAAAGACCTGACGTTTCTAGTTGAGGGGTAGTGATACTGAGGTGAGGAAGGTAGGTGAGGAAGAGCAAGTTGTGAGGTACGCCAAGGTTGAGCTGCAGTAGCAGCAGCAGCAGCAGCCATAGGTCAGGTGTTCCCAGGTGAGCAGCAGGAAGGAATCAGGTGAGCTTAGGCAAACAACATCCTGGGATCAGGCGTTCCCAGGTCAAGGTGGCTTAGCAATGGCGGGAGCGGCGTCATGCCGTCCCTCTCGTGTACCCAATGAAGCCAACTTGTGTAGTTCAACACTCTGGGTCACCTGTGGCCGTCACCAGCCAACGACTGAGGCGTCACCAGCTAACTGACTGAGATTGATTTCAGAGAAGAGGAAGAGGGGTAGGAGATGTCTTCAGGGGACGGTGGCCTCCCTTTCTCTATCATTTTCTTCGACGTCTGGAGCAAATCGTACGTGTTTTCTGCGCCTGGGTTCTCCACAGTGATCTGCTTGATGCAGGTAAGTTCGTAGCAGTTCAGCAAGCTTCTTTTCGGCGAACTTGAACAGTGAGGTTGCGCTTGTCTCCAGGATTTCTGATGAGGCGTCGTCAAAGCAAATGTCGTAGGGATCCATCCCTTTCACGAGCCAAGGATCAGACATGAACTTGTGCACCTCCTTTACACCGAAACGCTTCTCAGGTCTGGGTTCTAACAGCTGTCGCAGGAGACGAAGAAGACGCGGAGTGAAGCACTTGAAGCGTGGTGGAGCCTTGGTGGTCTTGTGTTTTAGCCAGGCCACCCAAGACTTGTAGTGGCGGTCTGTGATGTCGGCTGAAGACCAGGGATAAGACCCCGTCAGGCACACGAAGATAAGTACGCCAAGCTGCCAAGCGTCGTGAGAACTTTGAACGCAGTATCCCTCGTCGCAAATGGCCTTTCTCACCTCTGGAGGGGCGCAAGATATACGAACGTTTACTTTCTTCACGAAGGTTCCCATGCGCTGCGTGTTGCCAAAGTCACTCAGTTTGACGCGTGACATCTCTTCATCGAAGACGAGGATGTTGTCTAGGGTTACATCGCGATGGACTAGGTCTTTACTGTGAACGAATTCCAGCGCAGACGCAATCTGCTCTACTACTTTCTTTGTCATCTCCTCGCCAATGCCTCCTCTTCTGACAAACTGCGACAGATCGCCAGCAGGAGCTAGTTCCATAGCAAATACGTAGGAGGAGTTGGTGTCGAAAGGTACATGAAAGCTTTTGACGATATTTGGGTGCGGACTGAGGTAGTAATTGTAGTGGAACTCGCGGAAGAAATCTTCTTTCTGTGTAGTGCCCTTCTGGACACACTTGAGGACGACTTTATCTTGAGCCTTTACGTGTCTGGCGACAAAGATCTTTGTGTACCAGCCTGACGCCAGAAGCCGAACGTCGAAGAACTGTCGATCGACTTCCAGTCGTGGCAGCTCCAGCATTTTGATGTCATGGAACCTGGTGTTCTTGTTGCCGTTGGCCATATCTGGAAATAGGAAACTCATCATCAGGTAATCTATCATCATCAGTCTGTCAGCAGATATGGGTTAGATAAGTGGATTTCTTTTTTCATTTATATCATATATAGATAGATACAAAATACTGGCTATTTCTTCAAGGATTTTTTTTTTTTCAATATAACATGTGCTTTGAAATGAAAAAAATAAGAATTGAAAACATGAATGAGATATAAATATCTCTTAGACACTTGCACTCTTCTTTTAACAACTTGAATCTAGCTAGAGTGAGCTTCAGATGTAGACAGTCTGCGTGCACAAGATCATAGCTGCCTCTCCTGAGGCGAGGCACTCCTTGAAGATGATCAAAGGGCAGGACACTTACCTAATGCTGAACTTGAGGAGTTCATCCTGGAGAAGAAATTATCCAGAGTTGCGGTTAACGAAGGCGTGCACTGCAGTTCACAGGCTAGAAGCTAACACGACGCTGATACCAGAGAGACGCGCACAGTAATCCACAAGGTTCACACTGTCACTGGTGGCACAAGTTGATGCACACTGTAAATCCACAAGATGGTGTCTTGAACGTCTCTCGAGGAAGGCTGGCTTCAGTCTGCAGTCTTGGCGCCAACCTCCGCGGCTTTTATCTCTGGCTGGTGACGTCAGGTGTGATTTCAGCTTACCTGCAACAGTTTGAGGTAATAAGCCCACACACCCTAGTACCTAGTAATGTACAAACCCTCTGCCAAGATGATGGGAAATGCCAGTGGGGAAGCTGATCAGACTACTCGCTGGTAAAAAGCATTGCTGCCCTCGTTTGCTCACACTAACAGATTAGAATGTACTCTCTCTCTCTCTCTCTCTCTCTCTCTCTCTCTCTCTCTCTCTCACACACACACACACACGCACACACACACAAAAGAAAAAACAAAACAATTTTCACTCGGATAGTGAGTGCCCAGCAGGACAGCAGACTATGATAAACTGTTATTTTGTATTTGTTATGCAATATGGGGAATGGGACGAGAACGAGAGGAAGTATAATGAATACGTAAAGTGAACGCACACGACGGCCCTGTGGGTGGAGGGATCAGACCAGTGCCAGGGAATTCCCGGTATTCTGGTGGATGGCACCGTACAGTTGACACGATCTCTCTCCCCCCCCCCCCTCTCTCTCTCTCTCTCTCTCTCTCTCTCTCTCTCTCTCTCTCTCTCACTATCTCACATAACAATGTATGTATCTAACAGCTGTTCTCCATGTTAGTAGCAGAGAGAGAAGAGACTTGAAGCAGAGGCACAAGAAAACTGTCGTGAAAGATTCGAGTCTTTAGCTTCGACCCACACAAACACGAGTATCTAATGCTCCTGTGGAGTGCCAACAACAGATACGAGAACCAGGGAAGTAGTAGTAGTAGATCTCTTCTCAGAGTCCTCCTCAGCCTATTCAGAGTCGAGTAGCTAACCTCTTGAAATATACTTTACCTTAAGTCACTCACATGCGAGAACTTAACCTTCGTAAGTGTATCCACCGGACTGCCAACAATTACGAGAAAGAAGAAAGTAGCAACTGGAGTAGAAATAGTGAGGCCCGGCCTTGACAACCCTTCTACGAAATGTTTGGGGAAGTCAGGAACAGCGTTATCCGCCACACAGACGCACCTCTGTATCTACAGAGGTCGAGAAGTGTATATAACGCGTATTGCAGTAGGTCGCAGTGGTATGCGTGGTCTAGTATTTGCTGATAACCACGAGGAAAATGAAACACTATTGAGTTCACAAGTGCACTTTCGTGTGATGATCACATCGTCAGGGGCGGTTTCATGCTTGTGTCTCCCCTGACGATGTGATCATTAAATGAAACTGCACTTGTGAACTGAACGTGTTTCAAATTCCTTGTGGTTCTCAGCAAATATAACGAGTATATGTAGGTATATGCATGTGTGTTCTCCTGGGGTCTCTGTTGTCATGTGCGTGTTTATGAGCAGTCATCAAGTCAACAACCCCACAATGGGAGAAACGTGTCGTGTATACCACTTTCATCCCTCCTTGTCTCCTGAAGTTGATGACCTTGAATCTTTGCATTAACCTCTTAAGCACGACGGCACTACCCCCAGGTCAGGTCAGGTCACACACCACGCCATCGCACCCAAGGATTGTACCATCGTTCACAAAGGTTGTACAGTCGTGTTCAAGGGGTTGATTAAAGATTCAAGGTCATTAAC
>JAUTXX010523515.1:0-11308 GCA_032273605.1 Panulirus laevicauda | reverse complement strand
GGGAAATGATAAAGTGGTAGCAACTAGTGAGATGGAATGAATATTATGAAGGACTGTTGAATGCATTTGATGATCAGGTGGCAGTATTTGGATTGGGGTGGTATGTGAAATGGGAGAGTCACAGAGTGGTTTTGTGAAGACATACGAGATGGTGAAAGGCTTACACGAAATGAAATGTGGCAAGGTTGGCAAGGTTTTTTGAAGTGGATGGTATTGCAGTTGAATTTCTAAAGAAATGGGGTGACTGTGTATGCACATGAACCATGGCAAAGTTGCAGGAGTGGATGGTATTGCAGCTGAATTTGTAAAGCAAGAGATTGACCATTATTGATTGGTTAGTTAGGATTTTCAATGTATTTATTGACCATGGTGAAATACATGAAAACTGGAGGAATGCATGTATAGTGCCATTGCATTAAGGCAAAGGGGGACAAAGATAAGTGTTGAATCTACAGAGGTTATAAGCTTGTTGGGTGTACCTGGTAAATTGTAAGGGTGAGTTGTGACTGAAAGGGTGAAGGCATGTACAGTGCATCAGACTGAGGTGGACCAGTGAAGTGTTTTAAATACCTAAGAGTGGATATGGCAACGTATGGAGCCATGGAAGCAGAAGCCAAAGGATGGGTGAGGGGTGAAGTTTCTGGGAGCACAGAAGAATATCTGGCAAGAGAGATCATTATCTGGGAGGGCAAAATTGGTTATGTTTGATGGAACTGTAGTCCCAACAATACCATATAGATGTGAGGTATGGGCTATAGATGAGACGTGTGTAGGAAGTACAGCTGTTTTCGCAATGAAATGTTTGAGGACAATATGTTGTGCAAGGTGGTTTGATTGATTAATAAAGGAGTAAGAGAGAGGTGTGGTAAAAAAGAGGGTGGATGAAAGAGCAGAAGAGTGTGTGCTGAAATGGTTTGGACATATGGAGAGAATGAGTGAGGAGAGGTTGAAAAAGATGGTATATGTGTCAGAAGTGGAGGAAACAAGAAGAGGGAGACCAAATTAAAGATGGAAGGATGGAATGAAAAAGATTTTGGGTCACTGGGGCCTGAACATATAGAAAGGTGAAAGGTGTGCAGGGGATAAAGTGAACTAGAACAATATGGTATACAAGGGTAGAAGTACTGTCAACTGACTTATTATTCTACTGCTTTCTTGTTCTTAATATGATGTCAATCAGTAAAAAAAAAAAAAAAAAGGGAAAATCTTTTTTCCTTTTCCTTAAAAAAATAAAGATTTTAGAAATATCAGTAAACTGATAAGCCTGATTAAGAGATTAAAACCAAAACCCAGCAAAAGACATTCTTGAAGGGCAGTCTTAAGTGAAACAAGGTGTAACTATCCTCATTCTTAAAATGGAAAAGGGTTATAAAAGAACTCCAACATATAACATTTGTTATGTTTGGGTAAACAGTCTTCAAAGAGGGACTGCAAACATTCCAGACTAATTATATATCTTGAGCAAAAGTAGGATATAACAATATGATCATCTGTTAGGTGTTTAAACCCCTGCCTGAAAAGTGTTACAGGAAAAACCCATGCACATATTCTCCAGAACACTGAGATTTTAGGTCAGGTTCCAGCAAAAATCCTAAGGTGATCTAGAAAAATCCTGACGTATCAAACAAAGATTTAATATAGCTGAAGGAGTTTCTTGTTCTATGGTTCCTTTTTCCCTCGTGTTAAAAATTATGTAAAACTGTGTCAAATTTTATTTCTTTGTAATACTTGGGTATTGGAAAACTTTGGTAACATATGACAGGTCAAGACAGAAATAAGGAATAAAAGCAACTGCATTAACTTATGTGAGGGGCCTAGCCAAACTTCAAATGTACTCTGATAAATGGTTGATATGATTCAATCAAAGTGCAAGGTAATGAGGCTGAGAAGCAAAACAAGGCCCCAGAGTGAATAGTACGTAGCGAGAGAAAAGCTACAGTAATCAATGTGTTAAAGAAATATAAGAGTTGACACTAATGTAACCAATCAGTCACGTGAACTAAACATCAGAATTTTGAAAGAAATAAACTGTCTGCAAACAAATATTAGAATCACATTAAAGCTTATGGATAAGAAAATGTTCCATAAGTGCTCATTTCAAAAAGCACAAAGACATGACTACGTGTGTCAGAAAAAGGGCAACCATAATGGCACCTGAATCAACAGCAACAAAGAAAGGTTGAGGGCTATTCAGCTGAAAATACTGTTAAAGAAAACTAAGCAGCATGTTCTAAATATATCAACTAACAGTTATGATTGCTGAGAAATTCTTACAGTAAGGCTACATTAAACTAAGCATAACCTAACCTCAATGATACCTGCAATGACTGCACTTTGAAATTAAAGCTCATGGTAATGGCTCTTGAGACACTTTGCATATGGATTAAGGATGAACATGCTTAAATAGCAAAAATCTCTAGCAGACCTCCAGGAGTTTTCCTCATCTTATCTGTGTGACTTGGGATTCTTTACCCTAATAAATACAGAAAGTGCAAAAAGGGAGAGATTATCCCAGAATATCCCAGAAACATGGGATTCTTTACCCTAATAAATACAGAAAGTGCAAAAACAGAGAGATTACTAATAAATAAATATCCCAGAAACAATCTGTAAATCTAATGAAGCCCAAAAGTCTCACCCAGCAAAATAAAACAAATTTAAGGCAGTGTCAGTTTGGTTATTACAAATTAATTATAAATTTTCATTATAACAGTATAATAATGCTTATACCTAAGTAAGCCTTAAAGCTGTAAACTTAATGCACCATGTATGTTATTTAACTAACATAACTGTGAACATACACTTTAGATTCATATGGATTCCATTTCTCTATCTCTGCAATTCAACCCATGCATGCCTTCTTGACTGAACAAGTTATGGGGTTGCCACAAAACAAGATAAAAGAGGTTATGGGTGCCCACTTTCAACCTTAGCAAGGTAGTGGCAGGGACAGATGAATGAGCATTCAAGGGAAAATCTTGGCTTGGCTCCTCCTATTTCCTTATCAGAGGGTAAAATATTGGAGGGAAAGATATCCAGTCCACTGCTGCCACCTCTTTTTCACCATCTATACCAGGCAGAAGATACATAGGTAAAATTCATTCCTTCTTATCCCTAGGGATTATAAAAAGTATGTTCTGGTGATTTTGAGCTACCACCACATACGATATACCAGTATATGAATCTGATATTTCTTAAGAACTATCCATGGATAACTATTTTCTGTCCAAATATAATCAACAGACCTTATGATCATGCTAATCTAAAACTAGCAATCCAAGATACATATGGATAGCTTAATAATTAACACTATGGCTCTGTACCACTCAAATCCAAGTCTTTGAGATGGAAGATATCAGAAACAAGAAGATTGCTCATTGTAATGTATGCATACTTTTTCAGGCCCCGAAGATAATTTTTCATACCCATTATTGCAGAAGTATTAACTCAATATAATTATCTATATACATAATGTTGATTCTAAAGAATAATAATTCTGCAATTAAAGTATTAACTTGGAAATACAAACATTCAAAAACATTCCTGAAGAGAAAATCACAAACCTCACAAGAATACAATCTTTGGTTGATTCTTTCAGGTCCAAAGGTTGAAATCCCGACCAACTAGTAATTCTTAAGCTATTTTTCAGATCAATTAGGCCAAAACCTTTAATTACACAAATTCAATCTTATCTACACTCTTCTAAACATGTCTATCTTGGAGATAGTAAAATATTAAACTTTCTTTCCTTCTAAGCTACCCTCTAAAAATTTTGAGAAGTTTAAAAATCTTAGTTTTCACAAGTACTAACATGTAAAATATAACAAAAACTCACTATCGAGTTCCATCCTCTGTCCTTCTAAATCAGCCAACATCCTCTTGACTTCATCTGCTTCCAGTAGACGGCTACCATCTGTGTCATACTTTGCGAAGAACATCTCTATCTCCATATCAGAGAAGTTACACCTAAAGAAGTTTAGAAAAAATATATCAAACTGGTCACCTTTAAGTTAGATGAAAATTATATGTTGAAATCTGCAATACAAACTCATAAGAGTAAAATAACTAAAATAAAGAGAGACTTTAATAAAACTTACTTCTTCAAGTTAACTCTGATCTCATCAAACGTCAGCATTCCATCACCATTGGTATCTGAGAGTTTGAGAGCATTCTGTATATCTACCACCTTGTCTCTCTTCCCTAATTTCCCCATCATGTTGTTGTAGCCACGTTTAAAGTAGTCAGCAATTTCAAATTCATTACGCTGGTTGGCAATTTCAGCCTTGACCTCAGAGTATGTGTCATTGATAATAGCTAGAAACATGTTCTGAGAAAAAAGAAAAAAAAAATTAGGTGAATGAAGAAAACAGTACTTCATCACTGTCTAAAATTCTGCACATCAACATCTGGCAACTTCAACTTTGCAATCTGTCTCAATGTTCTAAACATAAACAAACTGCTTCTAAAAGACCTCACATTTAAAACATGTTGAAGACTAAACTGTGATATTAGCAGCTTATGTTCAAAATATGATTCAGTAAATGCATTTAACTGCTTTTGGGAACTGACTTGGTTGTTTGGTGAAATTTATAAGCTTATTAGAAATGGGTTCTAATTTCTGAGTGCAGACAGGGTGAGAAAGTGATATATTGCTCACAGCCTTTGAGAACTTGGTTAGGTAATAAAACCCTGCATGGAACTAAATACCATTATATATCAAAAGCAATATATAAAGTAAACAAATGCCAAGCTTTGTTATCAAGGCCTGTCAATTGATATTATAAGTTCATCTTGACCCTCTCAGTGCACTCTCCTTATCTTCCAGTGAGGTAATAATTCTTTCAAGGGTAGCAGAAATTCAGTGTTTCCTGAGGAGTGGACAGATAAGGCAGGCATACAGACCATGTGCTTTAAGCATGCATCAAATGGCGAGTACCATAAAAAGATAAGCAACAATTCCTCAAACTTATCAAAAGGTTTCCGAGGCCTGTAAGCTGTTCCAATAACTGGGTTCTAATCTACAATCACCCAATAAAACTTAAAATGCACCTGAAATTCAAACTAATATGTCTTTTTCAAAAAATAATTTATTTCAATGACCAAAGAAAAAAACATAAAAAAAAAGCCTTCTAATCAAAGATATCTTTCTGCACATATGATGAACAAGAACCTTTCCACTTACAAGCAGCACAAAGAAGACAAAGAACACATATGAAAGGAAGAAGATGGGTCCCAAGATCCGGTTTGCATCTTCAATCTCATGGAAGTTGAAGTCACCCAAAATTGTTCGAAGCAGGGTGAAAACAGCATTGATAAAACTGCTGAAATCCCGGACCTGAGAATAAGATTATAGATACAGTTATGTCATGATCATGCAGACAAATAACAATATTATAAATGATTGATGCATAGTTAGTCTCTGTTACTTGGGCCTAAAATTTTCTTCTCTGTAGGTGCTGAGAAAAACAACTGTCACTGCATCCAAGCATATTCATCTGGGAGTCTAAAAAGGGAACCATTTTCCTGAGGAGTTTCAATTGGAATTATTGATTTGCCACTAGCTCTCTTAACTGGACATATGAGGCTGTTCTTGGAACTGGGAAAGGAAACAAGTTCTATGTTAACAGAAGAATTACTGATGGTTATACTATGATAGTAAGTTCTATGTTAATAGAAGAATTACTGATGGTTATACTATGATAGTGATGTTATATCATTTCACATATGCTCACTATTTCCTGCATTAGAAAGGTAGTGTTAGGAACACATGAAGCTCATTCCCATTTGCTCTTATCTATCTATATTTCTGATGCCAGTTCCCAACTGGAACTCCCTCAAGGCGGTGGCCATGGCAATAGAGTCTCCATAACTAGTGAACTTATTATAGTGCGGCTTCTTAACCTTTAGTGCCTCACCCATAACAAGCCAATGGCAAAGGGCAACTCTAACACAGTGTTTGTAGAGCTCCTATCTAAATGTTTCTATCTGTCAAGCATGAAGGACAGAAAAAAGTGACTAATAACAATAATTAAATAAAAGTTGAAATAATAACAATAATGATAATATCTTTTTTATATGCCATAATACAAGGTGTAGGAGGAAAGTTATTAGAAACAGTGAGGAGTTTCTCTCGAGAGTAAGGTTTGTGTGCGAGTGGGAAGAGGGAATGGTGAGTAGTTCCAAGTGAAGATGGATCTGCAGCAAGGAAGTGAGATGTCATCATGGCAGTCCAATCTGTTTATGGATGAGGTGGTGGGGGAAGTAAAGGCAAGGGTCTTGGAAGAGAGGCAGGTTTGCAGTCTGTTGGGGCTGAGGGAGACGTGGGAGGTACATCACTTATTGTTTGCTGATTACACAACACTGGTGACAAATTCAAGAGAGAAACCATGGAAGCTGGTGTCTGACTTTGATAGAGTGTGTGAAAGAAGAAAATGGAGTCATTGTAAATAAAAGTATGGTCATGAAGTTTAGGATGGCAAAGAGTCAGGTTGGCTTGAGTGAGTCTGAATGGAGAGAAGCTGGATGAAACGGACAGTTTCAGATACTTGAGAGTGGATATGGCAGCAGATGGAACTTGGAAGCTGAAGTTAGCCATAAGGTGGGTGATGGGCTAAGGTCCTCGGTGCATTGAGGAGTGTCTGGAAAAATATGTCACTGTCTGTGAGCACAAAGATGGTTATTTTTTACTGTATAGGGGTCCTAGTGGGGCTGTATGGATATGAGGTGTGGACCAGAGATGACAAAGTAGAGAAGAGAGTAGATGTGTCAGAAACAAAATGCTTGAAAGCAATATGCGAGTGAAGAGGGTTGATGAAAAAAGAAAAGATGGGGTAAGAAAGCTTCAGTGAGAAGAGCATGGTGGGAAGAGCAGTAAAGGGTGTGCTGAAATGGTTTGGAAATTGGAAAAGATGAATGTGGCTGTGTACTGAGCCAGCACTTCAAATTGCACTCCTCTAATCCTTGTAACTGTCTTTTCTTTCTGCCTCACCCACATGTTGACTACTGACATTCTGTCCACAAACATACAATATCTCTTTGTCATACATAACAACTGACAACAATTAACTCAAACAGCTAATTCTTTGTGACTCTAGATTTTCCTGCGGTGAGCACAATGTGCTAGCTCTGCCTTTTGGTAAAATGATAGAAGCAATAGATAGATGTTGTTGGTAAGAACATTTAGGCTGGAGCATTAGGTAGAAGTAGTAGGTAGGAACATTAGGATGGAGGATTAAGTAGAAGTAGTCAGTAAGAACGTAAGTAAGAGTTTCTACAGACACTACGTTAGAGGTGCCTTCTTTCAGTGACCTGTTCAGGGTGAAGCATAGAGGATAAGATGCAGCACTGGAGTTCACTAGTTATGGATACTCTACTGCCGTGGCCACCCCCTTGAGGGAGTTCCAGTTAAGAACAGGTGTACAAAATACAGACAGATAGATATCTAGTCAGGAGAGGATGATTAATATGGTGTACATCAAAAGTGGAGGGGCCAAAGGTAAAGAATAGACTGAACTGGAGATTGAATAATGGAGTGAGATATTTAAAGGAGTCAGGGCCTGAACATGCAAGGGGGAGTGAGGCATGCACAGAATAGAGAGAAATGGAGCAATGTGATACAATAGTTGAGCTGTGCTGTCAATAAGCTAAAAAAAAAAAGGGCATATGAACTACTCAGTAGAAACTACAAAAAGGTCAGTGAGGCCTGGTTGTGGATGGGGGGGTCTGGTTTTGGTACATTAAACATGACAAATAGTCAGTGGATTTGAGTGAATTAGGCTATTCTTCATCTGTTGCTGGTACTACCTCACTCTCGAAGGAAATGGCACACAAGTGTGGAAAAATATTTGTATAATTTAATAAAAGTATGAACATTATCATCATGTCAAAAGTTGAGAGGAAATAAAATCTTATAATTTACCTTGTTTATTATGTCATACAGACTGAGTCTTTCATGATTTATCTTGTTTATTATGTCATATAGACTGAGTCTATTTTCATCAAAATAACACTCATTATCTAATGCCAGCTGTTCATTATTCAAACTTTCATTTTCTTAATATCAATAAGAATTATTTTTCTACAATTTTCTTCAACAATGATTAGGCATTTACTATGTTCACAGTAAGCAGTGTCAGTCTATTTCTATATTCATTTTGTTTTATTCTTGTAAGTATGTCCGTATGCATGTAGCTACATATCTTCAACTATTTGCACAGTATGGGGAGGGACTTCTACATTCATGGGTCCCCCATCCCTTGAACTTTGCTGTTATACAACTTTTCAAATTTTTGTATGCTGTGAGCATTTGCAATTTCATTGCTTGCCTTGCTCCATCCCCTACTCTGACACTTTTCTGACATCTAAAAGTTTCTTGCTTACAAATGTTTCACAAAGTCATGGGGAACTTTACAGTGAAAATAAGACATGTCACAAAGCTAATACTGGTTAACTTTTCCAAATGGCCAAGGCAAACTTGACCCCCAGCTGTACTGGTTGCTGTATCAGATAATTCGAGGGGCTGACGCAGAACACCCTAGCACTCATCCCTCCTCCTCACTCCTCCTAACCCACTCTTGACACCGTATCAAACCCTCGTCACCTACATTTTCTTTTAAGCTTTCAATAAGTGTTACACTTGAGAGTGTATGCTCTGTGCATCTTTGGAGGTTTAATAAATCAACTGAGCTCTTTTTGGCCTCAGTCCTAAATCTTACATCATTCCCAATGAAACATCATATGCAATAATGCAATTCACTGTAGCATGGCGTTTTCAAGTCCATAGCTTGCCTTATCAAAAGAAACAAGTGTATATATCCAAGATAGGGTGGAAAAGACTACAGAATACGTGGTTAACATTCACCTTTTACTTGTTAACCTCTACCTAACCAGGATATGAGGAGTTTAATCCCTAGGGATCTGAGAGATTCTCTCAAATCTCACTAGACAAACCTACCCTGGAAAGAAATGATGAGTACCTATCATATTTTGATCAGGATAAAAGTTCCATTCACACAAATTCTTTCATGTTTTTTGTCTTAATTTTGTTACTAAAAAATGCACTCTCTATATCATACTTTTGCATCATGGTACACATTATGAAGAAACCAAGGTCATGTCAATATTGAGGATAAACTTGAAATCATATAATGGTCTAGAGGCATCTGCTGTCTCCATGAATCTAGCAAGAATAGTGCCTGCAGATGAAGTTGGCATGAAGGGGCTGCAGCACAACCATCAAGGATAAACATGAAATAAAACCATGAAAACTATGTATTTCCCTTTCTTCATTATACACTCATTCAAATGACAAAGAACTGAATCAGCAAGGTTTTGAAGCCATTTAGGGACCATCTTTGCTCAAATTTCTCAAATGGCTGCCTCCAACTTAGGTAGCAACAAAGTATTCCTGTTACATAATTTCATTTTCATAATGCCTACAAGTTTTCTATTGGATTTAAACTAGGTGTATTCACAGGCTAGTCTCTCAAAAACTCTGCTGTACAGTCCTTAAGACAATCAGTGACAAGTATGGTAGTGTGGCAGGGAGCCCTATCCTGTATGAACGCTTCAGCCATGTACTTTCTCAACAAATCTGGAAGATGGTCGCACAGCAGTCTCAGGTAACTATGCTTGTTCATGGTATCATTCTTTAGCATCACCACAAGTTCCCAACATCATAATAACTGAACCAACCCCATATCATTAGTGAAGCAGGAAACTTTACACTGCTTTCAATGTACTTCGGGTCAAACGGATCATAGCCTGGTTGCTTGTGCACACACCTGCCACAGACACCTGTCAGAGAAAAGGTGGACTCATCATTCCACAAGACACTTCTGAAGTTACCTGTAACAGACACTACAAATTTCTTGCAATGATCAACTCTTTTTTTCTGGTGTCTATGGGTCAGAAGCAGTTTGGGATGCAGCCTGCAGCACTGGTACTTAAGGTCTTTGTCAGTGCTACACTATCCTTACCAACACATCACCAAGCAGTCTAGCTTTTTTCTTTTAATTCTTGGCACTCAAGTGTGGATCTGCATCCACTTGAAGTTGGAGAGGTTTTTCTGACCTTTCCAGGGAGTTTCACATGGGTCGGCATAGTGGTCCCGCAGATATCACTGAATTTCTTCACACACTGCTGTGCTGATCTCAAGCTCACACCAGTAATATTAGAAATTTCTTTTTGTGACTTATTTCCACAACAAAACACTGCCACTTCCTACAACTAAACTGCTACTGAGGCAGGCTCTTGTGATATGTCATTATGTCATGTAGTTGTCAATCCTTGTTTGAGGGCACTAACTCCACTAACAGACACCAGCACTAATTTAGGAGAGGTAAATTGACTTGTATTGATAATTGTTTCTGACACACTTCTTGGCAGGCACTGGACTGGCAATATGAGAAAATGATAAAGCTCTGTGGCCTAGTCATAATTACTAAATGCTACGAGACAAAAAGGAGACATCATTTGATTTGATACATGGAATATATAGTGGCAATCTTGGTGGAAGATCAAAATCAGATGCAGACACCTTTGAGCTCCATGAAATGGCTCGTTACAATAATCATATTTACAAAATTAGAGTGCAGATTCTTCCTTCTGTGGTGGGTACTTTGGTAGGCATTAGAAATGCATTCTTATTTTTCCTATATACTAATAGATTCACTACACACAAATTTACTGCACAAATATCTTTCCAGGAATGCATTCCCCATGCATAATGGGAGAGGTCTCTACATGCTTCTTCTCATACTACAAGCAAAGTACCATTTGCACAGTATAGCCTAATTACCAGTCACAGTACTTCAAACACTTAAGCATCAAAAACAGCAGCAATTCTCTGACCATTTCTCAAAGAATTATTCTATTCATCTGGCCATCATATTCATGATCTAGTGTGATCCAATGCCACTTTGCTTGATATGTAAGAACATATGTGAAAGAAAGAAGGTCTAACAGGGCATATCTGGTGAAGTAGAGAAGAGCAGTAATAGCAGAGGAATAAAGGGTGAGAAGCTGAGAAATGGGGGACTGATATTTTTAAGACTGGTGAGTTTAAGAAAAATTAAAGGGAAGCGAGAGGGGAGGATTTCCGACCTGCCGCTCCCTCCCCTTTTGGTCGCCTTCTGCGACACACAGGGAATATGTGGGAGATGTTCTTTCTCCCCTATCCCCAGGGATATATATATATATATGTATAAGTTGAGATGTATAGGTATGAATAATTGTGTGTGTGGACGTGTATGTATATACATGTGTATGTGGGTGGGTTGGGCCATTCTTTCGTCTGTTTCCTTGCGCT
>JAUTXX010523504.1:0-11308 GCA_032273605.1 Panulirus laevicauda | reverse complement strand
TGTGAATGAATGTGGCATTTGTTGTCTTTTCCTAACGCTACCTCGTGCACACACAGGGGGAAGGAGGAGCTAGGAAGCACAAGGAAACAGACGAGGAAAGGCCCAACCCACCCACATACACATGTATATACATAAATGCCCATACATGCACATATACATACATATACATATATACACATGTACATATTCATACTTGCTGCCTTTATCCAATTCCCATCGCCACCCTAACACACATGAAATGTGTAGAAAGAAAGATGACTATCTGGGAGGGCAAAGATGGGTATGTTTGAGGGTATAGTAGTCTCAACATTATCATATGGATGTGATGCATGAGCTATAAATAAGGAGGGTTGGTGTGTTGGAAAATTAAATGTTTAAGGACAATATATAGTGTGAAGTGGCTTGATCAGGTAAATAATAACAGGGTAAGAGAGGTGCGGTAATAAAGAGCATGGTGGAGAGAGCTGAAGGGGTGCTGAAATGGTTTGGACAAAGGGAGAGAATGAGTGAGGAAAGGTTGATAAATAGGGTACAGTGTCAGAAGCTGAGGGAAGAAGAACATGGAGACCAAACTGGAGCTGGAAGGATGGAGTGAAAAATATTTCAGTCAATTGGGGGCTGAGCATGCAGTAGGGTGAAAGGCATGCAAGGGATAGAGTGAACCGGAATGGTGTGGTGTACAGAGGTTGAAGTACTGTCAATGGGCCTGGACATGTAAAGCACATGAGGTAAACCATACAAAGGGAACCATGGTTTCAGTGTAATACACATGAAAGCCAGAGAATGGATATGAGCACAGGAAAAGACAATCAAGTATTCAAAAAAAAAAAAATCATTACCTTCCCGACCTAAAAGTTCCTTCTATAAGGTACCTGAAGTGCAGAGGAAGCCAGCCATATACACCAAGAAGGACCACAGGTCATACAGTGTGGTGATGTTTAAGGACCTTTGTGAGGTTAAAAAAGGGCAACTGAGGAGTAATTGTTTAGTGTATGCATTGTAGAAGTTGCATCTTTGGCATGAGGACTCTTGTGATATGTTGAAATGGTATCTGTAATGTTGGAGCAATGGGTGGTGCCTAAAATGCTGATAGGAGAGGTCAAATCATTCATGTCTGGAGAATGTGGTTTATGTCTAGTGGAGTGGTGTCTAATTCAGTGCTCGGAGGCAGCTGTTTAGTGCTTGTCAGGTCATTTCAGAGTGTACATGTCTTGTCATTTGGGTGTTTGTTGGGACAGGAGTATCGGTGAGTATAGGTTTCGAAAATATGAGGCTGAGGTCAGATTTTTATTTCTCAGTGCTCTTTTGGTGGTTACTTATGGAGTGGTATGTATATGAAGGCTCTGGTGTCACTGCAAAGACCCGAGTTCCAAGCATAACGAGGAAAGGCTTAATTGGAATATCTATATTTTAGTGTGCAGGTACTAAATGTTTGTGAATACTGGGCAAATTTTAAGACAAATGTCTAGGATGTTAAAAATACTTACTTTCTGTCATATCCATATCATTTTTACAAAGAGCTATAGAGGAGAGATCTTGCTTAGATTCAAATTTCGGCCTCACATATTCTTCATTTCCAACTGCAGTCTTTGAGTTTTCTGTAATTTCAGAATGGAATATCAAAACAAATACTTTCATAACCACATGAACATAGTAAAGCAAAAGCAAAACATTAGTGAATGAACTAAATGCAACAGTGATGGGTGCTATCAATGAAAATCTCAACATATCTTTCACTGTACATTAATGATTCACATACACGAATGGGATGACTGGTGTTCCTCCTAAACACAATACCTGGACGTTTTTTGATGAAATGCAACATGAAAGTATGGTATCACAAATGAAGATGCCAAGATAATTATATCTTTATCTACATATTCTTCAATGATCCCAGAACCATAACCCTATTAAGCATTCACCCTATGACTCATAGTCCAATTCGCAGCCATGTCCATTGCCAGTATTCTCAAATCTTCTCCATTTCAAAACACACTCTAACTAACCTGACTCTTTGCACTGCTAAACCTAATAACCTTACTTTTATTCATATTTACTCTCAAGTTTCTCCTTTTACACACACTCCCAATCTGACACTAACTTATGCAGTTTTTCATTTGAATCTGCTACAAGCATGTCATTAGCAAATGATAACTGACTAACTTCCCAAGGTCCCCTAAACCCATTATACCTGCCCCTATCTCTAAGGCCCATGCTACTTCCCTCATTAACCCATCAATAAACAAACTAAACAGCCATGATGACATCACATACCCCTGCAGCGGACACACCCTCACCTTGAACCTTTTGCCTTCCTCTCTACCTCCTCACTCACACACCTTAATCTCTTGATAAAAATTCCTCACTGCTTGATAGCTTTTTTCCCACCCTGTGCTCCAAATATATGTAACTATAAAATAAATAAGAGCTATAAGAGTAGCACTTTTGTCTTGAGCTGTGCAACCCTTATTACTGTACAATGTTACCTGTTAAGCAGTCTACATTAACAAAATGGCTAAGTACTAGCAGCTGGCACATTTCAAAATAACAGACATATAGTTTGAGGGAGCTGTGCAACCCTATTTACTGTTATGACAACACACTTGTTACTATAAGCTAAATGGCTAAGTCCAAGCAGCCAAAATAAAAGATGTGTAGTTCAGTGTGGACACCAGAAAAAAGGAAATTATCAGAATACATGCTACTCTACAAGGAATACCTAGGAAAATAACTGGCAGAGTGATGGGTATGGTATGGACATCTGGAAACAATTGATGCATCTAAATAACTAAAAAACTGAATCTGAGTGAAGTGAATAAGAAAGAATACTTAAGGAAAACAGGTATAGTGTAAATACAAAATGAATAACAGTTACATGAAATGGATGTTTCAATAAAAAATCTGCAAAGATGTATATGGATGATGGTATAGAGAGGAACTTCTTTAAGAACTAGCCTGTTATAAGACAAGATAAGACAAATACTGATATTCTAAATTCATCCACCACTATTGAGATTTAAATATAAAGATACCCAAGTTTATAAATCCCACAGAGTTAAGACCAGTATTCAAGTCTCCATCTATCATACCAATGTAGAGGTAAAGCATCCAAAATATTGCCAATATATCCATGGTCTACCTACCATTTCCTATGGCTTTCTCTTCCTTCACACCCCCATTACTCAGGTACCGGTGCATACGCTTGAGAACTTTCTTCTGTGATTTACTCAGCTTTAGGTTAAAAGCATCACACCTACAAAAGAGCTTATTGATACAAGTTTGCTCCATCAATACTTTTTCTTTGAAATCAATTACAAGTTCACATAATTACATGACAAAAAAATATCTCAAAATACAACATAACATCCCCTGCTACTACTTTTAAGTAAATAATTTCCTTGCTGTTCTCAGGGAAGATTCTGCACAAATCATCCTGCAAGTAACTAAGAAATGATTAACACAGATCTGCACATCAGTACGCCACAAGGTTTTGGTGTGCAAATCACAGCATACACAATTTAGAATTAGTTACTCTGATATACTGAAAAGGACATCTCTAAAAATAAGAAGAGGCACATCTCAAGTATCAGAAAAGTGTATGACACTTTCAATGTACATTCTTTCTGAAAAGTTGATTGCTCCAAACACAAAAGTGAAACTCCAAAAAAATACCCTTACAGAATACCCATATACCATACATTATGAAGAATATACCAAGGCAGTAGTATACTTTCCCCTATTTTAAAGCAGGTGCATGAATTATTTGCAATGGATGGTGGTACAGAACCATCCTTTCTTATGGAAGTGTATGATAATTATTTTTTCTAAGTGTGATTTCACACATTCCATTCAAATCATACATCTTTCTTTTACAAAAGAATTTCTTAAGAGACAGAGGGGGTGATGACATAATGTCCTGCATACACTTTTGTAGTGGAAGGACATAAAAACAGATCTAAAGCTCTGAGACAGTGACCAAGATGGTCTGAAACATGGGTAGCATGGTCAAAAATTTGATCCAGATTGTTAACTATAGAAAATGCGATAGTTTCAGTTCTCCCACTATCTGATTGGAAGGATTTCAGCCACTCCTTTTGGCATAATATTCTTTTGAGTCTCCTAGAAAGAGAAATTGAGCTAGAGGATGTGAAGATGTCAATGCACTGATTCAATAGCTAAAAACAGTCATAGGAGAACAGTAAGTGAAAGAGGAAAACACCAATACAGCAATAAAATAAAATCAAAATTTAAAAGTTACAGGTTGCATCTGCCAAGTGATCAGTGAAACCCAGCTAAGTACATGTCTGGCAGCACAAGCAAATATGGGTGAGCTATCTAAAAGTCTAATGTTCCCGAATGAAACAGCAAAGGGAAACTTTTTTGACAGCCATGGGGTAATTTTGAATTTCATTGTCATGTGGTATAAAAATCTATTTGGATACCACCAACAGTAAAAGCAATATGTTTAACATTCCTAACTTTGTACACTAGTATTTCCCAGAACAGTTGATGTCTACAACTTAATTTCTACAAAATGTATACATTCATCAGAAGCATATGCACATAGGCAAGCACACACACATACTCTCATATGCTGCCAACAAAAATAATTCTAAAAATCACTGGTTTGACATCCATAATGAACTAGAAGTCACTTCTGTATCTACCTCCTGCTCAAATATAATTTTAACAGGATGCAATATCACACAACCACATTTTTCCTAAAACCTCTCTAAGGTCATATCATTTCACAATTTTCTATACAACTTTTTAACCTTGTATTTAAAAGTTCTCCACACCTCCTACCTTGAATTTCTACATTTTCACCTGTTCTCTTTCCATTAAAGAAATATTATTATTCTCAAACTATACTCTTGATTAAATCAACCTTTTTTTTCATGATATTTTGAGGAAAAAAAGTCATTTCTTAGCACCAAAGTCAAATACCATAAAATGTAACTATTGCTTCTGTGACAAGCAAATTCAAAATCTTACTTTAAAACAAGATCAATAACGTACTTGATAGTATACATAGGGCAACATGTCTTGTCCATTGTAGGCTTATAGCAATATTTACCACTACGTCGCCAACCACGGTCAATCAAGTCTTGATATGCATTAACAGACATCTGGTGAGACCACATACCTGAAAAGAATTATAATCCAGAACTAATTCTTTTATGCTTTATAATGAAAAATTATGTATGCATAACGAATACTTTAAGCCTATATATCTTCAGGAATATAGTCAAAATCTAAAATTTCTGCGGCAAGTCATTTACGCATATCAAAATAGCAATAATCTCAATACTGAGCTTTGAGAAATCCAAAAATGAACTGTCTGTTCTCTCCCAGTTAGGTAGCTTCCCTGCCACTGTTCTGTGATGGACAGTATCATTGGCCTTCTGATAATCCATGAGTATAAAATTAAATCACTATTTCTCTACGATGCTCCTTACTATTTCTGAGGAATAAAAATCTATTGCATACATTACCCTCCTGAATCCATACTTTCTCTCACTTAACCCTTTAACACTGATAAATAAGGATCTTCATAACATGATCAACATCCACAAACAAAGATTTTCACAATGAGAATTCCCACCCACAATTTCAGGGATATGGTATGGGTAAGCATAGTGAAGGAAATTGTATATGGGTCCCAAATGCTTCAACAGGACAATCACACTCGGTTACTCCGAAGACAAGAGAGGGAAAAATTTCACACACAGTTTAGTAAACTTTCTTCTTTCACTCAATAAGAGTTTACAAAATCTATACTTTCAATGTTTCCTTTAAAACACCATTACTTTACTTTTAGTCCCATTTTCCTTCAATCACTTAAACTTACACACATCATAAAACACACTTACAACCCTCTGCAACTTCTCTTCATTCTCAACAAACAATACAGTATCACCCGCAAACAAGCTTGTTATTAGCCATCATACCTAACCACCACATTCAGTCTCTACTCCACCTTTCCATAGTACTACTGTCACCTTTCTTATCTCTCCATCCATTCAAGTGTTAAAAAGCCATGGTGATATCACACACACCTGCCTTACACCCACAAGTATACCATAACTTTTGCTCAAATCTCCATCTACTCTTATACATGCATTTGCTACTCTATAGAAGGCTCCACACTAACTAGTGCTATAAATCAAATTATTTTTGGCTAGAAAGATAAAGAAGAGTGGTGAAACAAGGAAGAAATCTTATCAAAAGTTTGCTAGAGACCCTGGGATTGCCAGACGAGATCTCTGTAATAAAGGAAAGGATAGCAGAAAGCCAAGAAACTGCACACACACACACATACACACAAATCATATTCCTGATCTTCACAGCCCCGTATTAATTATCATACAAAGAAAATTTCTACTGATAAACATGTTATCAGTGCATATGCCGAGACCATTCACGGTAGATGAGAAAAATTTGGTGTTCTTCGACTACATTACTGCTTCAGCTCCACATCAAAACTAACATTGGTAATTGGTTCCTTATGTCTTCAGTGCTTGATGTGGTTTGCTGTGATTTAAGAAATACCAATGGAGCATTGTTTACAGCACAATATTCTACAATTCCTGAAATATTTAATAAGGCTAATAGGATGCTGAAATAATAAAGAACCTACTTGAGTATCTGTGCCCTGAAACACAAGCATTTTGTATAAACCTTTTGTAAGACCCCAAGGAGTTTGCTATCAAGAGTTGATCTCTTACTTATGGAAGGATATTAATACGACTGAAAGAGTACAAGGATATGCACCTAAACTAATTCCAAAACAAAGAAAATTAACGTAAAGAATAACTTAGAAAACCAGATATGATAATGGAAAAGAGGAGCTCTTATTGAACCTTTTAAGATTATCAAAGGACATAAATGCATTTACAAGGATAAATTCTTTCAAGAAAACAAGAATAATCTAAGAGGATATAAGCATAAACTTCATGAAAACAAAGTAATAAAAACGTTAGGAAGCACATCGACTTTTACAGAGTAGTGGATGACTGGAATCAGCTTTTGAACTACATAGAGAGCCCAGTGTTAACTAATCTAAGAAAAGATATAATACTAAGATGAGAAATTAAAATAAGGACTGTGATATAGAGAGACAAGTAACTGGAATGAGCGATAAAACACCAATAGGTGCAACTTTAGTCTCAAAATTCTAAAGGTAACTTCTACTGGTTCGTGTAATAATATCAAATAAGTAACATATCCAGAAAAAAATGAGGTTCAAACAAGAGTAGATAATATACATAAAAAGGAAATCTACAGAACCTATGTAAACCTGAATCCCCCCAGCAGTCAATACCTATCTTAATTTTCAGTTTTCTCATTGAAAGATATGTCATGCTCATGAAAACGCAATAACAATCTGATACCAGATGTTAAGAAACATAACAATGTGAACAGCCATGCATTCATCATCACGAAACAAATATAATGGTGGTAAATTTTTAGTGTCATCTTGGCTGCTAGGCAAGGTTAGGTGGGGCTTTTATAGGTTGTGTTCATATTCTACAGTGTGGCCTTCATAAGTTCTGTTCATATTCTATAAATGTATCATTGACTTATAAACTAACCTAATATGTAAAAGTCTTGTTCATATCCTACAAGTATATCACTTACTTATAAATCAACCTCGTATTTTTTTCTGAGGTACTAATAATTCTTTACACCTTGTTTAATGTCATTCAGTACACTAAAATCCTCCAATTCACGCGCCACACATATTTCTGTAATCACAATGAACTACATAAAGTACCTAAAATATAAGTAACAGTTTCCTAAAGCTACTTTCGATGTGGAGCTAAAATAGACTTAAGATTACCCTCGACCGTTGGGAAATATACTTTCTGAAGTCCTAGTGATTTACACAAGTTTCATCGACACTTTTAACCCAAGACTTTGCTCCTTAGGCTTTTCCGACTTCTTACTAGGTCTCAATAAATCAATACACGATGAAAGCCATTACGCGTCCTTCTAAGTCTACTCTTAAGTGCAAAAATTGCAATGATACCCAATACGCCTTCATAAAGAAATAAGAGTGGCGGCACTTGTCCTGAATTTCATCAATGATCCTTACCAAAAATATCAACTATTTAAGACAACTGCTGCAGCTTAAGTCTTTACATGTAAATTCCGTTATCTAATATACCCTTGTAACGTCAAAACCCTTCCTAATAACCTGAAGTTGCTTGCTTCGTTAAAACATGCTACTCATAAGTCATACATCACATTCAGTTTTACCGTGACTAAAATTTGTGTCCTTGGATTTACAGTAACCACACTTATAGCCACTGTGGTCCCGCATGTACTCCACAATCGTAAAAGAATTATCTTTTTCTTCTGCCATGATTACTTTTACCCTCTTGACAGACACTCAACTGAGATGGGAAGTAAAACCATGCAGAGTTGCCACCTCAAAATTTCAGGTAGCGCTAGATTCACTCTCGAAAAGCGCTAAAAAAGCGCTAAACATACTAAAATGAGTAAAAGAATGCTCTTCGAATTATGTTTTGCTCTTTGACATGCCAGATTATTAATAACAGGTACGACTGACTACTTTAACACTAAAACACTCGCCAGATTTCCAGATCTGCTAATTCCCAATCCGCAATCTCTTCGTCCTCGGTGTAGGGTTGTAGTGGTCTATGAGAGGATTCTGGTTGCGGTTGCAATGACTCGCATGCTTTCAATGACCCATTGTTTTTCAGTAGTTCCTTTCGCAGTTTAGATTCATAATAGTTTTCATTTCTTCTTAGTCCATACTTGATAGATAGTATCGTATATAAGCTTTTGATAGTCTATTTCGAAGCTTTGACTTCACGATGTTAATACGACTAAAGATATGCTCTCCATCAGCGTTAAAGTGAGGCAATGTCAGCACAGTCATAGCCAACTCAGAGGTCACTGAGGTGAATTTCTCCTGTTGCATCCCTGAATGAGGCTATTTCAGACCAGAGTGCGACTAGGATGCCAGTGGTCCGTTTCCGCAACGTGGTGAAACTTTGTCCACTGGAACTCAGTGGCTCCAGCCGTTTTGCTGTGTCTTTCAGTGTTACTAAATTTGGCAGACAGTGGACAATTGCAGTACTTGTAAAGACATTGTGTGTCATCCCCCTCTACTTTTCTTAACCACTTTTCACAT
The DNA here is from genome assembly GCA_032273605.1 of Panulirus laevicauda. NCBI lineage: Eukaryota > Metazoa > Arthropoda > Malacostraca > Decapoda > Palinuridae > Panulirus > Panulirus laevicauda. Next base: position 2,145 of record JAUTXX010523504.1, on the reverse strand, counting down.
TTGCGGTCTTTCAACTACTCTGCTCTAAAATGTTAAGTATATTTCTTACTCATTGTTGTGTTCATTAAAGTAATGGCCTGCACACACGCAACCAGCAAAGTTACTGTCCTTCATGGCTTAAGAATAGTTTTTTACTACCGAGAGTCCTACTGAACCTGAAGTGAACAGGAGACTTGAGGAGGGGGAGCCCGCAGAATACACCGGAACTCCTTTCAAAATTTTCGAACACGTTCATTCCGATGGAAATTAATTACGTGCAATATATTTATTGTTTTCCTTGTTATTTCAATGTTGCGATTAAACTTCCTAAATCACATTAATATATCTAAATTAATGTTTGAATTCCACATACTGAAATAACACGAAGTTTGGCGCTACATAAAAAAGACGCCGAAAACGCGCCAAGGCGCAAAGTATGAAATTTAGGCGTTAGATTACTATAAAAAGCACTAGATTTAACAACCGAGGCGCAATGTTGGCAACCCTGCAAGTTCTGAAGGATTTAATCCCAGGAGTCAAACCTGCGGCTTGGTACCATCCAGGTCACCGGCTGTTCAGGATTGCGACTACTCTTAGCAGCATTAAGCTAGCACACACTACTATCCGAAGTAGAGCTACATTATGAGTGCAAAAGATGATTCTTTATGTGATATTTTATGTGGTACTTTTAGGTGATATTTTATTTTTATTTTATAATTCTTATATCTTTTAACCTTTAATTGAGCTTATAGCCATAAAGAACTTCACTTTATGTTATATATACTATTTGAAAATAGACATCTTATACAAGAGTGGGAGGGTTTCAAGCTTCCCGCTCCCGTTCCCTTCAGTCGTTTTCTGTGACATGTAGGGAATTTGGGGGTACAATTCTTTCCATACTTGATTGCCATTTCCCACAATGGCAAGATTGTGTCAGGAACACAAAGAAAAGCCATATTCATTCTCTAACTCTCATGTGTAATGCATCAAAGCCACTCCTCTCTATCCACGACCAGGCCCCACAAAACTTTCCATCGTTTACCCTGGATGCTTCGCATGCCCTGGTTCATTCCAATGACCACATCAATCCAAGTATACCACATCGTTCCATTTCACTGTATCCCTTGCACACCTTTCACCTTCCTGCATGTTCAAACCTTGATTGGTCATAATCTTTTTCACACTGTCCTTTCATATCCAATTTGGTGTCCCTGTTCTCCATGGGCCCCTCCGCTTCTGGTAATTATACTTCCTCTTTATCAACTGCTCCTTGCTCATTCTTTCCGGAAGCCCAAACAATTTCAGCACACCCTCTTCAGCTCTCTCTACCATACTTTTCATATAACTACACCTCTCTCTTATACTGTCATTACTTAATCATTCAACCCTACTTACACCACATAAAGTTCTCAAACATTTCATTACCAAAACATTCACCCTCTTCTTTGCACTTCCTTTGCCTCACATCCGTACATTATTAGTACTACTATAACTTCAAAAATATGCATTTTTGACCCCCAGAGATGGCCTCTCCTTCCACAACATTCCCATAACCTTAATTCCCTTGCCCACTGTATGGCTCATGTCCACTTCTGTGGTTCCAATCTGTGCTATGTCTACTTCCAAGCATCCAAAACAACATTCCCCCAAGTTTTCTCCATTGAAATGTACACCCAAATTAACTTTTCTCTTTGCAGAGCTAAACTCAATACCCTGTAGGCATTAATTAACAGTGATCCATACACGTTAACTCCAGATTTCAAGTCTCATTAATACATTTCAAAAGTCTGACAGCATTATTGATCATATGCATATTCTAGACCTTAACTTTCTACCCCAAGAGTCTCTCCTATGGGGCTCCCACAGTGCTCATTTCTACCAGCAGGATTATAGGTCATAAAGTGTGTTTTGTTCATTACTATGGTGAGCCAAGGGGAATCTGAAGAAAATTCCAATTCACTTTTCAGATTTCATGTTTATTCTCAAGAGAAATGGTAACCCATCCACAATACAATGAGTTACCTGTTTTAGAAAATTACCAATTGTAACTGACAATAAACATGCTGGCATTAATTACCAATGTTCTACCCACATTATCTCCAGATTTTAACAACCTCGTTAATACGTTCCAAAACTCAGATGGCATTACACATCATATCTCTCAGC
>JAUTXX010523493.1:0-11308 GCA_032273605.1 Panulirus laevicauda | reverse complement strand
ACTCAGTCACCAGCTTCTGCAGTTTCTCACCTGAATCAGCCACCAGCACTGTATCATCAGCGAACAACAACTGACTCGCTTCCCAAGCCTTCTCATCCATAACAGACTGCATACATGCCCCTCTCTCCAAAGCTCTTCAGCAGTTATATGTATGAATAATCACCTGTATGTTGGACTAAATAAAAAATTAAAAATCTGAAGCTCCTTTTTATGTAGTAGTGTTTGTAGGTTGGGAACTTCCATCACAGTACCACAACAAACAGATGAGTCCTATTCATTATCATGTGTACAGACAGAAATAACAATAACATGTATTACTCAAGCAGGAAAAATGCGTAAATATAGAATATTTTCATCAAACAAAAAATAAAACCCAATACTTGTTCGTTCTTTGATCTTGAAGAAGAGAGTGCTTAGTAATTGTTTTCAGTATATCATATTGGAATTTTGAGTCCTCTGTATATGTAACAACATGACAAACTACAGCAAGAAAATACTAGTTACCTTGGAATTCACTTGTGGTTTCTTCATTATCTATATAGCTAGTGCAGGAACGAAGTGATATAAATATCATTCAGCTTCAGTATCTAGATCTCTGGAAGTGGACATAGCACCATATTGAACTATGGGAGCTGAAATGAGCTGTAACCTGAGTGAGGGGCTAAGGTATTGGGGGCACTGAGGAGTGTGTGGAAAGGGGTTACTGACTATGGGGTCAAAAGATGTGTATCTCTGATAGTGTAGTAGTCCCATTGGTGTTGATGCTAGGATAGACAAAGAATGGCCTCGCTTGCTAGCATTCCCTTTCTAACTTGTGTGTAATGCACAAAAATTAGAGCCACCTAAACTATAACTATGTCCCACACTTCAACTTCATTTGCCCTGGTTCACCCCATGATAACATTCCACACACCCTAATACATTTAAGGCCCTGATCACTACGAGCATTCTTTACTCGATCCACCATCTCCAATTTAACCCCTTCTTATTCCCTCCACTACTGACTTTCATACCCTTTAGTCACCCCTCACCTTTCTCAAACTCTTCATATGTCTTGGCCATTTCAGCAAACCCTCTTAAGATCTCTCATACATACTCTTTTTAGTACATATTTGTTACCCTATCCTTTCCCAATTGATCAACCTTCCTATATCCATATGTTTAAACATTTCATTTCCAACACATCTAACCTCCTCCATACTTTGATATCAAGGGCCCATTCCTTACTTTCATACAATACTGTTAGAACTACTATACCAACAAATGTACCCACCTTTTCCCTCTAAGTGACTGCTTTCTTCACACATTCCTCAATGTTCGGAGAACCTTATCCCTCTTGCCCATCCCATGGGTTACTTTAGCTCCCATATTTCCATCCGCTACCATGATGCACTCTGAAGTATTTAAAATGCTCTACTTCCTCCAGGTTTTCTCTTCAAACTCGCAATCCACCTAACCTGCCTCTTTCTACTGGTAAACTTGATAACCTTACTTTCATTCATAAGTCTCACCTTTTGTATACTCTACCAAACACAGAAACCAGCTTCTGCAGTTTCTAGCTTAAATCTGGCACCAGAGATATCATCAGCTGTGGTGGGGTTTGTGTGGAGCAGTGATGGCTTAAACTATAGCAGCATGGATTTTCCTTTCCCTATTAGGTTTAAACATGCTGCAAAGGTCAAGCTTGAGCTCTCAGACAAACATATACGGGCTATTTTCTGTTCTTCCCCTCTTGGTCTGACAAAACTGAAATCGGTCATTTGTTTGAGTTAGAATGAATTACTAAGATAGAAAATTAAGAGTACTGAAAAGCCTTAGATGCTCCACTGCTTAGCTTGTAAGCTTAAACTTTATAATCTAATCCTAGGAAGCTGAAATCCTTGCAATTTTGCCAGCCTGTGAAGATGAAAATATAACCATCACTGACCATAACTAGAACAGTGTTCATGGAACACATAGTTATTTAGAGACACATAAAAATGGGCGAAATTACTGTTTGGAAAATACAAAATAACATATATCAAAATTTACAGCCAAAGGTGTTTTTCTTTGTTATGAGCAGGTTTCACTATTGTATATGGAGCCTAATTCGGGCAAAAAACAACTGTTGTGGGACTTGTGCAGTTCAATCTTCAAGTTGCTAGAAAATGACTGTTTGTACTTTGTGATGTAGGCTTTTCAATTTGTGACCAAGTTGTTCTGAAGTGCAACTCCCAATGTCTGATAAACAACAGAGACTGCAGACAAAGTTATCCCTAATGTCTGCCATGCTATGCAGTTAACTTGAACATGAGAAATAATTCTGAAAGTAGTACTGAGCACAATTTTACCACATTGTTGTCTCCATAAACTGTAGATTTGGTAACTTAACTGTACCTGTGTATCTTTGCAAGTCTACATGTATGTGTACATTAATCCTTGAAGTGTAGAAATATCCATTTATGTGAATATATGAATGTAAATGCCATTATCTGTTTGTGCAATAGTTTTCCCAACTAATCAAAACTGATGTTAATGGTAAAAATATGTGTGCACACACACACTGCACAGGCATTGATTTAATATACAATCACACATTCAGTATAAACAAAAAATCTTGTCTGCTTCCCCTTACATTTTCAAAGGTGGTGTTACACTTACATTTTAGTGCCTCATCATCTCTCCTTTGGCCTTGATTACCATCTGCAGATGTCTGTGCTTGGAACTAGCAAGATCCCTGAAGTATTCTAGGTCCCTGTTTTGGGTTCACAGGGTCTTGATTTCCTGAATTGGGCAAAGCACTGAAGAGGTGTTGCAGGAAGTGACTGCATGATCATGCATTCCGAGTGCCCAGTGCACCTAAAAGGCATTACGTTTACCCACATTTTCTTGCTTCCAGTCAAGGTTTTGGACTTTCTCCTCCTTAGAAAGGTAAGAACCTACAATTTTGAAGCAAAGGTGGAAGAAAAATGGAGCCCAGAAGCGAAATTCTCAAGATGAAGTGGCAGTCAAGGAAGAGTGATGAAAGAACATCCTTCAAGACAGCCTGAGGCACACTGAAGCAGGTTGCTGGTGCTCACTGTATTAGAAATACTAGTCTCAGTTACCAGATGTATGATGATTTCACCCTAAGTGTGTCCTAAGCTTGTACCTAAAATAAATCTTAACCATGTATTGCCTTTGAAAATATAAGGGGACAGACAATGTATTTTGCAGACAGTAAAATCCATGTAAGCATGCATGCATAAATAGATATATTCTTAACACTCATTCAAACAAAAAATAGTTAACTAATAAAGTATCTGGCAGAAAAAAAAATGAACCTTAAAATGAGGAGTTTAAAAGTTAAAGAAACAGTTGGGCAAAAGGGGCAAATATACGAACTGAATGAGCAATAGCATGTTAAGAATTTATTCCACTATCTTCCATACACCATCTTCCCAAAATCTGAATGCCATCACAATGCTGAGATGTACGGTACTTTTATCATAAAGAATAACAATTTCACAACGTATTTCCCTAGCAATAAAAACTAGCATGTATAATTCCCCAAGAGGAGAAAGACCTGAGGACACAGGAATGTTACAATGAACAAAACTTTAAAACTATTACTTCTGCCTAAAGTGTTTGTGAAAATTCTAAAGTACAGACATACATCCTATATTTTTGATGATGCACTGATAGGAGTACCAACTGAAATATACAACACTGTATCATACCAAGTAGTTCCAAACAATGTCTGAGGTTAAATGGTACTCCCAGAAAAGAATTTGCATCGACAAACCTAACAGACGTTTGAAACAACATCACATGCAGAAAGTAATTCCAAGTTTTGCAGGTCCTAACTTGGGTTCTTTTTGATTGTCTTGAGTTAATATATTCTCTTGTCAATTTGCCATGACAACTTTTCACATCAAACATCTTTTATTGCCTAGTGAGTGTAGACCTTATTCCTTTTTGCTCCTCTGCTGCTCCTCCCATGATTCCCCAAATTCATTTACACGGGTCTTGTCAACAGGATACAACCTATAAAAGAAGAGCACCGAGTAAAGAGATGACACAGTATCATTATTATGTATCTGAAGTACTTTATGATACTTGTTTCCACTTCCTGTTTAAATGCAAGGAAGAACATGCAGAATTATAATTAAGCATTAATATCTCAAGTTCAAGTGCCACAGACAAATAGGAAACTCCCAAAATCTCAACTTAAGGATTCTCCATGATCAATTTATTATCTATTATGCATGCAATGCAGGGAATGTGGAAAGAAAGTGAAATGTCTCCACATGAGCCATCTGGAAAACTGGAGGGAAAAGTAGAAGCAAAGTTCAAGACTAAAAAGAAAGAAAGAACTGCAAGACATTACTGTGTACTGTAAAGTATACATATGTATGAAAAGATAAAGTATACATATGTATGAAAAGAGAATATGCGAGATAAAAATGTGGAATTCCTTCACATCAGCTACCAAAACACTAAAGAAAAAGAAAAAGTAATGTTTGAGAGAGCCAAAAATATCAAGTTGCCATATCTTCAACAGAGCTGAGATGCCTATTTTAAGGAGGGTGGGAACATCCCTTAGGGAAGGATACTGCATGTCAAATCATCTAGTGGGGAAACCTTGTTCTTTTCACTTGTAATTTTAAGAATTCTAACGAGGCAGCTACTTTACATTTGTGACTGCAAAACACTGCCATTGATGCTGATAAGATGTGACATATGGTAACTGAGGTGGAGCTACATACATTATACCAGTAATCATTAGAGATGCACACTTCACATCCTCAATAAAATCTCTGCCTTGAACCACATCCCTACATGTAGTGTGATATCAAATATTGCAAAGCTTTGCCAATTCACTTAGCTTCTAATTAATAATTAAGAGACTGCCTATTCATTTAAGTGTACAACATTTTCTAAATGTTTTCAGTAAAAAAGAACATCCTGAATAAAAAAAAAGAAATTTTTACCATATCTACAACATATGAATAATAAAAATTCTTACCATCTCTGCACAAGATAAATGAGAAATACCACATCATCTCTGAAACAAGCAACTCTATGGGCTGTTGGCATTGTAATGATGAATGCAAAGAGGTCATCTATAAATGTGTTGAAGGCCTGAAATGACAAAATTATAAACCAATCAAATGATCCCCTTCAATTACACATTTACATATGATTGTATAGTTTTCTATAAAAGGAATACATGTTTATATGAATGTTCATCATTTCCTATGCTAGCAAAGGAGTGCCAGGAGTAGATGAAAAAATTACCTTGTTTGCTCACATCCACACTCTAGCTGTAATAGGTACATACTATACCAAAATTAATATTTTTATCAAAATTATAACACTGTACTCTAATTTCTTACCAGACTGATATCAAGTGAAAGAGCTCTTATTATGATTAATTCATGGCACTCTTCAATCAGAATTATATAGTGAAACACAATGATCTGAGGCACCTGGTTAATAGATGGGTAGGTTCTGGTTTCAGTGCATTATACATGGCAGCTGGAGACTGGATGTAAGCACATAAGGATGCAATTCGTTCCTGATGCCCGCTGAATATTGAAGAAAGCAGTAAAATACAAACAGAAAAGTTTAGTGAGGTAAAATATCCACATATGATGTGAAAAAAATTTTATCAATTCATTTCACAGAATTTTTAATCCTCTAATGCCTGACTAATTTCCTTTTCAAATCACATGAGTTCATTTGAAATTTAACAGATGGCATAACCAGCAATTAAACTAAAACTTTAGATATATTAAAAGCTGCTAAGCTAGAAACTGTTCTAATATTAATCTCTAATATTTACCACTGTTTCCACTCCATGGGGAACGTCTTTACATGTCCTACAAAAACTTCTATTACTTGCCTCATGAGTCTTGAGTCTCCTGATTCTGAAGTCAGTTGGCTCTAAATTTCTTTACCCCTCGACACCTTTACTTTTATGTTTTGGGTATTTTCTCCCAAGGCCTTCAACTATGTTCAACCTAAGACTACTTGACCTCCTATCATGAGGTACTACTCTCTCCCCATTCATAGAATGAAAGCCTCAACTCAGAATTATAATACTGGAATTGAGGGCCTTCTTTTTACCTCCTTAATATTCTAGAAATCAAGTAAGCAACACCAGTTCCTGATATTCATGGCCAATCCTCAAACAAACTCACTCTTATTTTTGTCTGAACCCTCCTAATATGGATGCATTATTTCTGCCTTCTTAGGGCTTTCTTATCATAATCTTATCTCAATCACCTCCAATTGCACCCATCCACCATACAACTCTATGCTAACTTTGGCACAGTGGCAGAGCTTATTACCCTTCCTTGCACAGCATTTATAATAACTCCCCAGGACCAGTGCTCTTTCAGTGGCTGTGATGACTGCGGCTGTGCTGACTGTATAGTGGACATCATCTTGGCTGACATGGAGTCCTATGTTGCCTCTCATTTTTCCTTTGTTTGTTAGGAATCACTGTAAAGCTGCTTTTCATAAAGAGAAAAAGATCTGCTTTAACTCCTTCAAGTGATAAATTTTTCTGGTCCTCACTCAAAAGCATCTCCAGAACTGCACAGGGAGTAAAAACTTTTTTGACAGCTGTGGACTTTTGTCATATATCGTGGTGAAAGGGAAAATTGTGTACAACTTCTGTCAAACACTCTGGCCAAAAGGTTAATAATTCTTAAATATAGTATTATAAAAAAAGATCTACCTATCTGACTTCTTATAAAGCAACCTGCCACAGGTTCCAAAGTGGTTGGATAATCAGACTCATTGTACTGCACAACCTTGGCTTGTGCCAAGCCTTTGACAAACCATTCCAATAAGCAGATTACATTCATCAAGAATTTTATATTAAATTGGGAGATTGCATATTCTAAGATCTTGCCACTGATGAAAAGTATATGACAATCTGTGATTCCCCACTTATGCTCAACTCTAACCTTATCTTTAAAGTACCTCATTAAGTTCCATAGTTTTCACAGTATTTGATGTCTTTAGAAAACAGATTGCATCACTGGGCTTAAGGAACACCACAATCATCAGGGATTTACTAAGTGGTGTGTCAGTAGTGACTGTCTCTAAGCATTTGGAGCTTACTTCTGCAAAAGTGCAAAGCCAGTAACAGTAAGTTGACTTTTTCAAGATTGGTACTGGTAGTTACAACAGTAAGTCTGTGCTGTGGAGGAACAGTTTCATTCAGATGAAAATTCCTCTTGGTTCACTTGAAACAATTATCATAAGCCTAATGTCCATTTGGCATTTGCCTCTCATTGCACTGAGAAAGGCATTTTACACCTCTGCCATCATTAAAAAGAGCCCTCTCATGGCTTCTTACTCTGTGCAACTAAATGGTTTCTACACCATGACTAAGCTACCTCTTACCAACATGTATCTGAACTAAAGGGGTATGCATCTAAACTGAAGGGGTCTCTCCAACTCCTCTATTTTGTGGTCTGACTTCCCATTTAATTAAGTTTATGCTGCATTCTGCTTTAACATTTCACAGAATATACCTTCATATCTAATGTTCAGACAGATCATAATATACTTACATATTTCATTGTAAAGTAGAGAAAAATTTCATGGTTGCTGAGAGAGTCATACACTTTATGGAAGCTGAGATCTCTCGAGTGAAATTTTACTAAGTTATGAACAAATACAAACAATCCAATATATACACCACTAACTATCTACTTTCAATAGAAATGAAGCACTAAATCCCCACTGGCAATGAAAAAGTAAGCTAGCTTGTTGGGCTGGATGCTAACCTTATACATGAAGGCTTTCCATGGTAGATGTGCTACACTTTTCAGTTTGTAGTTGATAAATAACTGTGGAAGCATGAACAAAAACCCAAAGGCATAGACACCATTCACCAGACTGTTGATTACCCATGAGTACCAACTGCAATGTGGAAAAGTAATCATATGAGAGTACAGCATGATAATTTTACCTAACTTCAAATACTGAGAGGGTTCTGAAAAAATTATGTGCCTTGCACATTTCATCACACACATAATCTTAGATGTTAACTCGAAACCTTCACCGTACAAATGCAAGACAGCTGACTAGGTGTCACGTATTCCTCTACAATCTCAAAGTAAATGTTTATACCAATAAAATTTCAAAATATTAGCTACATAATACCATTAACTCAATAAAAAGTATTTGACAAAAACAGAAACATACAAAAGCATCAGGTGTTACCTATCTAATTTTCAAATAAAAAAATTCACGCACACAACAGTATGAAATACAAATTGAATCTTTTTACAGGACTCAACCTGCCCTGCTACTGCAAGATGGGGAGCCTTGGGTTGCAGGAGCCTCTGGAAAGAGGTCCTAGGTCACACAAGAACACTTTCTTTAAATGAAGTCTTAGGGTAATTATGAATAAATAAACAAAATAATTTGAGACTTGCAATACATAATTAGAGCTGAATGTGTAAAATGACAGACTGGTTAGCATATGATAAGGATTATAAAGGTAAGGATACATACATTCTCCTACACATCATAAGTCACTACACATTATCTTACCAGTGGCTAGAAACTGAATGTTTATGCTCAATACTTGGGGCAAGAGTTTATCAAGTTTATTCAGATTATGTAAGTGAAGAAAACATCCTCTATTCATCTATCTATTTCTATAATGCCTACTCCCTTAGGGAACTCCCTCAAAGGGGTGACCACGACAAAAAGAGTCTCCATTACTGGTGAACTCCAGTACTGCTTCTTAACCTTTAGTGCCTCATCCTTAACAGGACACTGGCAGAAAGCAACTCTAGCCCTGTTTTTCAAAGGCTCCTACCTAATGCTCCAACCATCTACTTCTACCTAATGAGTCACTATTAAGAATTATCCAATTTCAAGACATTTCCATTTCATGTCAAGCATGTCATTCAGGTTCTCTTACCTGCAGGGCATAAAGAAAATGTAGTACACTGTACGCACTACTAATGCTGATCAATAAAGTAATATATGCAAAATGTAAATAAATATAAAAGCCAAAAGAAACAAATTTACCTCTTATGTGGAGTATACATGAGAGAATAGACAGCACCCCCAGCCACTAATGGGTAGAGCAAAAAAGAGAGATACTTGAACCCCTGAGAGTCTAGCTCTTGTGTAGCAGTCTCAGCTGAAGTCCTGGAGGTGTGGAATCTTGGACGCCAACCTTCAAACTTTATGTGAAAGGCTTTTGTAACTTTCCACAGCTGTAGAGAATAAAAAAAGCCAACTGAGTCACTATCTCTAACAATCTCAAAATAATAAATCCTCCCTTCTCGTTTTTAATTTTCCGAAAGAAGGAACAGATAAGGATTTCCCACAAAGGCTCAGTCCTCTATTCTCAACACTACCTAACTAATGTGGGAAATGGTGAATAGTGTAAAAAAAATATGTTCATATACCAAGTGGATGGGATTAATAATATCATTTATTGAGTAGAATGACTGCTTTTATATTACTAAAGTTCCCTTATGTAACAGATGGCCAAAACTTAGATAATAGGAATGAAATAAAAAACTAGCATGGTCATTACTGGAATCCTTAAGAGAAAACTAAAAATAAATGGCCAAAATATAGCTCTATATGGACTTAAGACCGACACAACACTTAAGCAATGTGTAAGACAGCACAGATTAACAGTACTGGAAAAGGGTAGCATATATGGTAGCCCTGCCTCATGACAAAATCTCATACTTAATCCTTGGAGGTTGTCCCTGAAAGAAAAGGCCCACATTCTTGCTTGCATGCTGAAAATTAGTGTACAAGTAAGAGTTCAAGATATACTGGTAGGCAAAGTCCATCATCCATACTCTTGTTTTGAGCTTCCTTCTAACATCTTTCCTTCCCCCAAAGCTGGGTCTAGTCAACCTTTGAGGACCAAAAAGGTAACTGATAACCTGATAGAGATTTTTTTTTTTAAACATCATTCCTCATCAGGTGATCAGTTGCCTTGCTGGTCTTCCTAAGTTGATAAGACCCAGCTTTTCAGGGAGTAATGATGTTAAAAGGAAGCCCAAATATGACTCCAGATGGTGTGCAACACCATGTCAGTTCATCTTAAAATCTCGCTTGTAGGCATATTTTCTTGCTTTTAAGCAAGAACACAGGCTTTATCTCCTAAAGGCAACTTCCTAGAACTCATGGTTAGTTACTGGCAGAGGAAAATTATTACCAGGAACCAAAACAGAAAAAATATTACAAAACATAACGACGGTAACTAAATATTGCATCCCTCCACTCTAATAATAATGAGTAAATGAGGTGACAAATTATGTTCAGCTGACTTCGAAAACCATACCCAGCTGCCAGATACATTATCCCCCATAATCAAGTACTATACAAGGATTTAGTCTGAATATACAAAATGATTCATGAAAGCCTTATTCTAAACAGCAATCTTTTTTTTTCCACACCGAGACTAATAGTGTGCAAGAATTTAAGTTTGTAAAGTAAACCAAGACTTGGGAGAAAAACTTACATCCTCCCAAATCCAGATTAAAGGTTTTGAAAACAAAATCACATAGACAAAATGTTCAAACCTTGAATGGTACCTAAACACAACCCTAACACAAACAGGTCTTCAAATGCCTAGGTTATGGGGATTCAGCATTCGTAGCATCAGGATGTGGGAAGAAATACTGTATCATTTTATTCTAATTAACACTTACTTCTATGATTCCTCCAATTCCAGCGGGCACCAAAACCAACATACTTGTGTTCTCATCCATTAGATACAAAAAGATGATTATCTGGGAAACAGCACGCCATGCTACTGAAGATGTAGAGATCCCAGCCATGGTTTTACGGCTTCGCCAAAATGATATATCATTTTTGAAGGCCAGGAAATCAAACAGCATCTGCAATACAAAAATAATGTACTATATCGATTGATCCACAATCCATACGTAGTAGCAATGGGGGAAATGATTCACAATGGGCAAAAATATTGGCTCTTACAGAGTAACAGCTACATTAATCATCCACAGTACAAATCTGTTAAAAAAGAATTATTTTTTCCCACACTGGTAAATCATGATGCATCCTTTCAAACTATAAACTTCTTTTCTTTCTTTCATACTATTCGCCATTTCCCGCATTAGCGAGGTAGCGTTAAGAACAGAGGACTGGGCCTTGGGGGAATATCATCACCAGGCCCCCTTCTCTGTTCCTTCCTTTGGAAAATTAAAAAAAAAAAAAAAACGAGAGGGGAAGATTTCTAGCCACCTGCTCCCTCCCCTTTTAGTCGCCTTCTACGACACGCAGGGAATACGTGGGAAGTATTCTTTCTCCCCTATCCCCA
>JAUTXX010523483.1:0-11309 GCA_032273605.1 Panulirus laevicauda | reverse complement strand
GAGAGAGAGAGAGAGAGAGAGAGAGAGAGAGAGAGAGAGAGAGAGAGAGAGAGAGAGAGAGAGAGAGAGACTTATTTTACCGCACCTTCACAAGTTAACTATAAAACCATTGACGACGCCCTTCAAGGCACTTAAGACGCCCTCGCAGACTAGGAGTGATAATGTCTGCTGACATCAACCATTACATTAAAGCGAACAAAATCACTTATGGAAATGTGCCACCCAGATCTTTCCAGAGCCCGCAATGACAACACTTAAAAAAAAAAGAGGAAGGAACCTAGATTTCTAGAAACGACTGGAAGCAGCGAGGCTTCGCTCTCTGGGACGGGTGACCCCGGTCAGGGTAGAGCGATAACTTTGAAGTACACATGGAAGATGCTCCGAGGCACAGTTCCCAGCGTTGCACTTTAAGACCAGTTCCCTCTAATGGCACGAAAGGTATGAAAAGTCGTAGTCAAAAATTCAACCGCTGGAATCGAAAGGGTACGAAAAAGTAAAGAGGACACTAAATATCTGAGGTCGAAAACTGTTTGTTCCACCACCCACAGCCATTAGCTTTACTGAGCCTTGGCAGGAGAGTATGGTGACGAGGGTACAGTGACCAAGAGGAGCCTTAAAGTGAAAGGACGGGTACAAAAGAACTGGTGGAGCCTACAGTGAAAGAGAGGGTACAGAAACTAAGATGAGGCTACAGTGACTGGGGTAGCCAAAAGGAGCCTGCAGTGACCGAGAGTGTACAGTGACTACGAGCCATCAGTGAGTGGGGGAGGGGGGGGAGTGCAATGACCGGGAGGAGGAGGAGGAATGACCCCGGCGGTGTTCCTGCTGTACAGAGCAGCATAGGCGCCCTCCCGCCCGCCCGCTTCCCTTCATTTACATAGCAGCACTACCCCTACACGCTATGCCCACCCTCACGCCCCGTGTACACCATGGAGTCCTACATGGCTTCCTTGGAGGCCCCTAGTGCAGAGAGCCAGGGTCGGGCCTGGCACATGGCCAAACTCCCCTGCTCGTCCGATATCGCTTGGGCAACATGCCATGCATGATGCCTGCGCTCCGCTTTCTGTCCTGTGACTGACCATACGTTGTTTGCATGTCTCGTCATGGCGTCTGTTATGATAATGGATTAATGAATGGCGCTTACTGCGGTAGCCTAGTGATGACCAGCGTCTGCTGCGGTACTGTATATATGAATGAGATATTGGAAGTGGCATAAGGATTAGGGACACCGCTTGCAAGAGGAAAACCAAGTCACTTATCTACCTCATCTTACGATTGTTTCATTTCACTTTGACAAAAATGTTCCTACTGAAGCTAGAAGGTGCATATATATAAACTCAGTGAGAGATAAGACTAAATATCGAAAACCTCTTATATTTTTCTCGCAGCGAATATTCTCCGGATTATTTTCTTTCTTCCTTTTCATTTACTGCATTTCATCGACTTTCCATACTTTATAAACGCAATCACTAAACTCGAGATTCACACAGACATCAGTTATGGTGAGGGACAAGATCAGTTGAAGTATGTCCGCTAGGGTTTCGAGGATAAAAAAGTGGAACCCATGACCTCGTCTTAACCCCAATCCTACCTCAACCCAACCTCAAAGTAACCTAGAGGTGGCGCTAGAGAACATAAACCATAGCGAAAATAAAACTGGCAAATATTGTTTGACTTACTGGTACCGACTAGTTGGCAAAATAGCCCCTTGGATACCTTTTGATAGCCACTGGAAACACCACTGACTGAATGATCAAGAGAAATATTTAAAACTGGCGTGAACTATCACCTCAAAATCTAACGGACCAGCTGTGGTCCATGGCCTCCAGGAGCCTGATTGTGAGCAGGGACGGCAACAGGACAGCCTGCTACAAGTCCAACAAGCGGGAGGTGGGTAAAACTACGACACTGACGTAGTACGTACAGTTAGGTAAGGTCCCCACGACCGGTTGTAGCGGTAGAAGACCCACACCAAAGTTAGTTGCCGCAAAGGATATGATATTCTGCCATTATCATCACAATATAATAATGTCTCGACGCTAAATCTATTATCGACATTCTACAACGAGTCGACTGAACTTCTGTATACCTTTATGTTAGTTTTGACGGCGACAAAGATAAATTAGGACATCTGGCAGTTGTTCAGGAAATAAAACTATTAATATGATTTATAAGCAATTTTTTTTTGCAACAAAATCGATCAGTCATCGCGATTGAGCGCGTCACGCTGGCTGATCAACGTGTTATGTCTGGTTTTTGCCCAGCTTATGACAATTTATCATGTTACAACGTTCGATTATTGATGTTAAAATGATAATACTTTATGTTGTGACGCTTGCTGCAATGGAAATCATCACCTTTCGATGCGTTTCAACGCCTATGATGTTGCAGAAGTTATATAATTTGTCGACCAGAGAGCGACTGGTTGTTGCAAAGGAAATTGCACTCCACTGACGTTGTCTGGCTGTTGCAAAGGGAGCCTGGGTGATGGCGAGAAATATCATCATTAACCGACATGCTTCCTGGTCTGGTTTTTGCAGAGGAAATGCTCATCAATCCAACAAAGTCAGGTTGTTGTATCACATACCACTCAGACAGGTGGGTTCACCACATCCCACTCATCCAGGTATGTACATCACATCCAACTCAGACAGTCTGGTTTCCCACATTCCACATAGCTAGGTAGGTGAACAACTTCCCACTCAGCAAGGTGAACACATTATATCCCAATTCAGCAAAGTGGGTACTCTACATCCCATTCAGCCAGATGGTTGTACCATATCACACTCAGCGAAGTGGGTGCACTATATACCTCTCAGCCAATTGAGTGCACCACATCCAACTCAACCATGTGGTTGCGCCACAACACACTCACTTTGGTGGGTGCACCATATCTCATTTAATCAGGCGGCTACCCCACACTCCACATTGCTAGGCGGGTACAACACATCCCTCTAAGATAAATGGTTGCACCACATCCCCTCAGCCAAGTGGTTGCACCATATCCTACTCAGCCTGACTGGTACACCACATCCCACTGAGTGAGGTGGGTGCCCAACAACCCTATCAGCCAGGTGAATGCACCATATCCCATTCAGCCAGTTGGAAGCATCATATCCCACTCAGCCAGGTGGTTGCACCACATCCTACTCACCTAGACGGGTGCACCACATCTCACTCAACCAGGTGGGCGCACCACGGCCCACTTTGCGAGTCGGGTACAACATACCCCTCATACACAAATGGTTGCACTACATCCCACTCAGCCAGCTGGATGCATCACATCCCACCCACCAGTTGGGTTCACCACATTCCACTTAGCCAGGTAGGTGAACCACATCCTATTAAGCAAGGTGGACACATTACATCCCATTCAGCAAGGTGGGTACACTACATTCCATTCAGGCAGATGGTTGCACCATATCCCACTCAACGAAGTGGGTGCACTATATCCCACTCAGCAAGTTGAGTGCACCACATACAACTCAGCCATGTGAGTGCGCCACATCACACTCAGCCAGGTGGGCACACCAAATCTTACTTAGCCAGTTGGGTGCACCAGATCCCAGTAAGCCAGGTTGATGCACCACATCCTACTCAGCCAGGTGGGTTCACCATGTCCCACTCAGCCATGTGGGTGCCCCACGCCCCATTCAGGCAGTTGGGTACACCAAATCACACTGAGCGAAGTGGGTACACCACATAACACTTTGCTCGGCGGGAACGCCACATCCCATTTAACCAGCTGGGTGCACAACATCCCACTCAGCCAGGTGAGTGTACCACATCCCACTCAACCAGGTGGGTGCACCGCATTCCACTGAGCTAGGTGGGCGCACCACAACCCACTCAGCTCGGTATGAGCATCTAATACCTCTCAGCCAAGTTGTTGCATCATATCCCACTCATCCAGGTGCGTGCACCACTCCCACACAGCCAGGTGGGTGCATTACATCCCATACAGGTAGGTGGATGTACCACATCCCACTCAGATGGGTAGATGCACCACATTTCACTAAGACAGGTAGGTGCACCACATCCCACTCAGTCAGGTATGTGCACCAAATCCCTCTCAGCCAGGTAGCTATACCATATCCTACTTAGATTGACTGGTACATCACATCCCTCTCAGGAGGGTAGGTGTCCAACGCCCAAGTCAGCCCGATGGATGCTCTATATCCCATTCAGCCAGACGGGTGCATCACATCCCACTCAACAAGTTGGGCGCACAACGTCCTACTCACCAAGGTAATTACGCCACACCCCACTCAATCAGGTGGGTGCACCACATCCCACTTTGCTCAGCGGGTACACAACATCCCTTTCAGCCAGGTGGGTGCACAACATGCCACTCAGCCAGATGGGTGTACCACATTCCACTCTGCCAGTTTGAAGTACCACATTTCAACAAGATAGGTAGGTGCACCAAATCCCATTCAGCCAAGTGGGTGCACCACGTTCCACCCAATCAGTTGGATGCACCACATCCCACTGAGCCAGGTGGGTGCACCACTTCCAATTCAGTCGGGTGGGTGCACTATATCCCACTCAGCCAGTTGAGTGCATCACATTCAACTAAGCCATGTGGGTGTGCCACATCACACTCAGCCAGGTTGACGCATCACATCCCACTTAGCCAGTTGGGTGCACCAGATCCTTGGAAGCCAAGTTGGTGGACCACATCATGCCCAGCCAGGTGGGTTCACCATGTTCCACACAGCCATATGGGTGCACCACACCCCATTCAGCCAAGTGGGTACGCAAAATTCCACTCAGCGAGGTGGGTGCACCACATAACACTTTGCTCGGCGGGTACAACACATCCGACTCAGCCAGGTGAGTGCATCACATCCCCACTCAGCCAGGTGGGTGAAACACATCCAACTCAGCCAGATGGGTGCATCACATCCCATTCAACCAGGAGGGTTCAACACATTCCACTGTGCCAGGTTGGTGAACCATATCCCACTTGGCGAAGAGGGTGCACCATATTCCACTAAGTCAGGTTTGTGCGCCATATTCTTCTCAGCCAGGTGGGTGTACCATGTCCTACTCATCCATGGAGTTGAGCCACAACCCACTCAGCCAGGTGGGTACACCAAATCCCATTCAGTGAGGTAAGTACACTGCATCCCATTTTGCTTGAAGGGTACACTACATCCCCTTCAGCCATATGGGTGCACAATATTCTACTCAAACAGGTGGATGTACCATATCCCACTCAGACATGTGGGCGCACCACATCCCATTCAGCCAGGTGGGCGCACCACATCCCACTCAGTCAGTTGGATGCACCACATCCTATTCAGCCATGAGGGTGCACCACATCTCATTCAGTCAGGTGGATGCATCACATCCCACTCGTCCAGATGGGTGCACTATATCCCACTCAGCCAGGTAAGTGCACTGCATCCCACTCAGCCAGGTGAGTACACCCCAATTCAGTCAACCAGGTGGGTGCACCATACCCCACTCAGCCAATTGGATGCACCACATCCAGCTCAGCCAGGTGGGTGCACCACTCTTCATTCAGGAAGGTGCTCACCACATCCCACTCAGCCATGTGGTGCACCACACCTCTCTCAATCAGTTGAGTAGACCCAATCCCACTCAGTCAGTTAAGTAGACCCAATCTTACTCAGGCAGGTGGGTGTACCATATCCCACTCAGGCAGATTGGCGCACCTAATCCCATTCAGCCAGGTGGGTGTACCACATCCCACTCAGCCAGGAGGGTACAACACATTCCACTGATCCAAGTGGATGCACCACATCCTACTCAGCCAGATATGTGTACCAAATCCCTCTCAGCCAGGTGGTTGTACCACATCCTACACAACCTGACTGACACAATATATCCCATTCATCCAGGCGGATGTATTACATCCCACTCAGCCAGATGGGTACACTACATCCCACTCCCTTGATTGGGTGCATCACATCTCACTCAACCAGGTGGGTGCACCACATCCCACTTTGCCGGGTGGGGACACCACATCCCTCTCAAACAGATGGTTGCACCACATCCTACTCAGCCAGGTGGTTACACCACATTCCACTCAGCCAGATGGGTACAACACATCCAACTCTGCCAGGTATGTGCACCAAATCCTTCTCAGCCAGGTGGTTGCACCATATCCTACTCAGCCTGACTGGTACACCACATCCTACTCAGAAAGGAGAGTGCCCAACGTCCCAATCAGCCAGGTGAATGTACCATATCCCATTCAGCCAAGCGGATGCTTCACATCCCACTCAGCCAGGTGTCTGGGTGCACCACATCCTACTCACGTAGGTGGGTGCACCAAATCTCACTCAACCAGGTCGTTGCACCGCATCCCACTATGCTAGACGGGTACACCACATTTCTCTTAGACTGATGGTTGCACTACATCTCACTCAGCCAGCTGGGTGCATCACATCCCACTCACCCAGGTGTGTGCACCACATCCCACTCAGCCAGGTGGATTTACAACATTCTACTTAGCCTGGTAGGTAAACCACATCCCACTCAGCAAGGTGAACACATTACATCCCATTCAGCAAGGTGGACACACTACATTCAATTCAGCCAGATGGTTGCACCATATCCCACTCAGCGAAGTGGTTGTACAATATCCCACTCAGCCAGTTGAGTGCACCACATCCAAATCAGCCAATTAGGTGCGCCACATCACACTCAGCAAGGTGGGCGCACCACATCCCACTTAGCCAGTTGGTTGCACCAGATCCCAGTAAGCCAGGTTGGTGCATCCTACTCAACCACGTGGGTTCACCATGATCCACACATTCATGTGGGTGCACTACAGCCCATTCAGCCGGGTGGGTACACCAGAATCCCATTCAGCGAGGTGGGTGCACCACATACCACTTTGCCCGGCGGGTACACCACATCCCATTCAACCAGGTGGGTGCACAACATTCCACTCAGCCAGGTGAGTGCACTACATCCCAATCAGCCAGGTGGGTGTACCACATCCCACTCAGCCAGGTGAGTGCACCACATCCCAATCAACCAGCTGGATGCACCACATCCTACTCAGAGAGGTGGGTGCACTACATTTCATTCAGCCAGGTGGGTGTGCCACATCCCACTCAGCCGGGTGGGTGCACCACATTCCATTGAGCAAGGTATATGCGCCAAATCTCTCTTAGCCACGTGGTTTCACCATATCATACTCAGGCTTACTGGTACACCACATCCCACTCAGCAGGGTGGGTGCTCAACAACCCTACTCAGCCCAGTGGATGCACCATATCCCACTTAGCCAGGCGGATGCATCACATCCCATTCAACCAGGTGGGCGCACCACATCCTGCTAGCTGAGGTAGGTGCACCACATCCCACTCAACCAGGTAGGTGCATTACATCCTAGGCTAGGCGGGTACACCACATATATGTCAGAACGATTGTTACACTATATTCCACTCAGCCAGCTGGGTGCATCACTTCCCACTCAGCAAGGTGGGTGTACCACATTCCAACGTGCTAAGTGGGTGCACCATATCACACTCAGCGAAGTGGGTGCATCATATCCGACTCACTCAGGTGGGTGTGCCACACTCATCTTAACTATGTGGGTGCGCCACATCCCACTCAGCCAGGTTTATACACCATATCCTACTCAGCCAGGTGGATGCACCGTATCCCACTCAGCCATGGGGGTTCACCTCACGCCACTCAGCCATGGGGATGCACCTCACGCCACTCAGCCATGTGGCACACCAAATCCCATTCAGTGAGGTGGGTGCACCACATCCCACTTTGCTCGGCGGGTACACCACATCCCTTTCAGCCAGGTAGGTGCACGACATCCCACCCAGCCATTTAGATGTACCACATCCCATTCACTTGGGTCGGCGCACCACATCCCATTCACAGAGGTGAGTGCACCACATCTCACTCAGCCAGGTATGTGTACCAATTCCCTCTCAGCCCGGTAGTTGCACTACATCCTACTCTGCCTGATTTGTACACCACATCCCACTCAGCAAGGTGGGTACCCAACATCCCAATCCCCCAGGTTAATGCACCATATCCCATTCTGCCAGGCGGATGCATCACATCCCGCTCACCCAGGTGGATGCACCACATCCCACTCACCTTAGTAGGTGCACCATACCTCACTCAACCAGGCGGCTGCCCCACATCCCACTTTGCTAGGCAGGTACACCACATCCCTCTCAGACAGATGGTTGCACCACATCCCACTCAGCCAGGTGGTTGCACTATATCCTACTTAGCCTGACTGGTACACCACATCCCACTCAGCAAGGTGGGTGCCCAACATCCTATTCAGCTATGTTAATGTGCCATATCCCATTCAGCCAGTCAGACGTGTCACATCCCACTCAGCCAGTTGCGTGCACCAAATTCTAGTCACCTAGATGGGTGCACCACATCACACTTTGCTAAGCAGGTACACCACATCCTTCTTAGAGAGATGATTGCAATACATCCCACTCAACCAAGTAGGTGCATCACATCCCACTCACCCAGGTGGGTTCACCACTTCCCACTTAGCTAGGTAGCTGAACCACATTCCACTCAGCAAGGTGGACACATAACATCCTATTCAGCAAGGTGGGTACACTACATCCCATTTAGCCAGATGGTTGCACCATATCCTACCACATCCCTCTCAGCAAGGTAGGTGCCCAACATCCCAATCAGCCCAGTGGATGCACCATATCCCACTTAGCCCGGCGGATGCATCACATCCCACTCAACCAGTTGGACGCACCACATCCTACTCACCAAGATATGTGCGCCACATCCTACTCAACTGGGTGGGTGCACCACATCCCAGTTTGCTTGGCGGGTACACTACATCCCTGTCAGACAGATGGTTACACCACATCCCACTAAGCCAAGTGGGTGCACCCATCCCACTCAGCCAGGTGGGTGCATCACATCCAACACAGTCAGGTGGGTGCATCGCATCCCACTCAGCCGGGTGGGTGCAACACATTCCGTAAAACCAGGTGGATGCACCATATCCCACACGGCGAAGTGGGTGAACCATATACCACTCAGTCAGGTGGGGGCGCAACATCCATCTCAGCCATATGGGTGCGCCACATCCCACTCAGCCATGGAGTTGCACCACAACCCACTCAGGCAGGTGGGTACACCAAATCCCATTCAACGAGGTGGGTATACCACATCCAACTTTGCTCGGCGGGTACACCACATCCCTTTCAGCCAGGTAGGTGCACAAGATCCCATTCAGCCAGGTGGGTGCACCACATTCCACTCAGCCATTTGGATATACCACATCCCACTCAGCCATCTGGATATACCACATCCCACTCAGACAGGTGGGTGCACCACATCCCATTCAGACAGGTGGGTACACCACCTCCCGCTCTATCAGTTGGATGCAACACATCCCACTGAGCCAGTTGGGTGCATTCATCCCACTCAGCCAGGTGGGCGCACCACACCCCACTCAACCAGGTGAGTGTACTATATCCCACTCAGCCAGGTGGGTGCTCATATGTATGTTTTCCCTCACCCCCTTATCCTTGTTGCCCTCCCCAGAGCCCGCCCTCTCCATGTGCCGTGTTACAGTTCGCTTCTCCATATTTTCTCGTAACCTTTGACATCTGAAATATAAGGAGGTTGAGGGTGAGGAAGTTCTGGTCTCGATCCTTTGATCCAGTCTTCCACCTTCAGCTAGGAAGTCATTCTTCCCTTTCACACGATTTTTCCTTCGACTTTCTTCCCTCGCACACCATTACATTCCATTTACCGAAGCAAAAGTCAGTCTGTATCGAAGATATTCTGAAAATTGCATTTCTGTGTTGCAGTCGATCCCATCACTGTGAATGTTGTACCTCGTCATGCACATCTTATGCGCCTCCCAACCACAAATGTGATATACAGGCTAGACATGAACTGTGTCCCCACCACCTGTTCTGGATCGCCCCAGTCTGGGCATGACTGTACTCCCGAGCACGGTCCTGTGCCGTATCACATTATGTGCCACAGATCACTATAACTGCTGTCTCTCACATCTGATTTTGTTTCTCTATCTTGCAGGGTCCTGATGGCGGTTCTTCTAGCTGCTTCCATATTTTATTTGATTCTGATGACTATCTTGTAAGCTACCTTGATTCAAATCTTACCTGGCTCTGGTGATTACTTTTCTAAGGGCTTTCTATCTTGCCTATTCCAGATGATAATCTTCTATCTTACCCGACCCTGATCGTCATTTCTCTAGTTGTTTCATTAACGTGCTGGACTCAGATTGCTACTTCCACAACCTTACCAGCTAGGATGATCATCTCCCTGGCTCCTGCCTACCTGCTCCTGCCCTAATGTTATTCCTAGTTTCCCCTGCCTCTCTCGGCCCTTGATGCTATTTTTCAACTCATTAAGTTTTCTACAATATCGTCCTATGAATCAGGTAAAAAGAATGATAGATGTAAGATGGTATAAGGATGGAAGCGTAGAAAGGAATTCTTGCACAAAAGAATTAGGTTGTTGCTTTTATAGTGATCCTCCGTACATGTCAGTCAGGTGGGAATGCTGGATCAACAAAACTCCGCAAACGTTTTTCTTGGACTATCAAAAGTCATATGAACTCCCAGTACCTACATTACTCTCATTCCTAGTTGCCTGATTTCTGGTACTTCCATCCCTACTTCATCAAACGATTAATAAATTCTTATTTGTTACTTGTCTAGAACAAGTTATCGCTGAGAACTAGTACAAATATTGTTGCAAAATTATGTAGCCGAGAAAGCGATAAAAAAGGCACATCATACAAAAGGTTGATCTGTATTTGAACCAACGCTAATGACTGAACTGGTGTTGAGATTTTTGTTTGTGATAACAGGTAAAGAAGAAAGAAGGAAAGAAAGAAAGAAAGAAAGAAAGAAAGAAAGAAGTTGAAGTGTGACAAAGCAGCTGGAGTGGATGGATTGCAGTTGAGTTACACAAGACTGCAGGTGACACTGTTGTTGACAAGTTAGTCAGGATTTCCACTGCATGTTGTAAAGGCCAAGATGATGGGTTATGGGAAAGGCCGAATGCATATATGGCGTTCTCCGACTTAACAAGTCTTCCAATTGGCCTTAAAACCATACTTAATTTCCTTACACTACATCGTTGGGTCTCGTCCCCTCTTTTATAACTACCACTTTGGTTTCTGGTCTCGACAAGTGGCTGCTTGCGTGTGTCTACCATTAGCTGGCTACCAGAAAATATCAGGCTAGCCACTGTATCATATGATCACTTTGTGGGTGTTAGCAAGGCAGTGGTGACTCATTATGATATCTTTTCCATAATCTCCAAAGTTCATT
>JAUTXX010523482.1:0-21005 GCA_032273605.1 Panulirus laevicauda | reverse complement strand
TGGAGGTGGAACGATGGATAGAAAAGGATTTTGAGCAAGCGAGGCCTGAAAATACAGAAGGGTGAGAGGCTTGCAAGGAATAAAGGGACTTTGGAATGGTGTGATATACTGGGGTCGATGTGCTGTCAATAGACTGAACCAGGGAATGTGAAACGTCTGGGGTAATCCATGGAAAGGGCCAAGGGGTCTGGATGTGGATTGGGAGCTGTGGTTTCAGTTCATTACATATGACAGCTAGAGAATGGATGTAAGTGGATGTGGCCTTTCTTTATATGTCTCCTAGCACTACCTAACTGATGTAGGGGGTAAGGATGCTATTTCCTGTAGGGTGGGTTGGTGCTGGGAATGTATAAAGGCGAGCAAGTATGAATATGAACATGGAAAAAGATGATGTTTGATGCTGCCTTATTCACCTAATTTAAGATGCTGAGGACTTCTTGTCCAAATCTGGTACTCAAAAGTGCTAAGAGGACATTTTAGTTGCTTTTGAGTTAATGACATTGGTGTGGGGAGTGAATGTCAAGTGTGACGCCTGGAATGGTTGTTGTTTTTGTCAGTGGGAGTGACTGCCCATTCAACATGACAGGAGGCTGTAAGTTGGATTCATGTCAGCCTGAGGTTAAAAGAGTGAGTGAAGACTTCTGTGAAGGTGCCGACATTCCATTACTGGTGAACTATTGTTCCAACTGTGTAATGTAATGTTACACGTTTGATATTGCTACCGTGGTGTCAGTGTTGTGATTTGATGGTGACGTCATTTGCATATGAAAGAACCTTCATGGTGAGGTATGCCTGAAGTAGTGGGAGGTCCTGTAGGAAGGGACTGAAGAGAGCTGGAGAAACAACTGCTCCTTAGGAACTCCACATGAGAATTTAAGTAGTTTAAGGTGAAGTCAGTGTGAGTAATTCTGGCATGGCAGTCAGCTATAAAACAGACCCATCTAACTATCTATATCTCTGGTGCCTGTTCCTAACTGGAACTCTCTCAAGGGGGTGGACACAAAATAGTCTCTATAACTAGTAAACTCAAGTGCCACTTCTTAGATTTTAGAGCCTCACCCTTAACAGGCCACTGGTAGAGGGCAACTCCAGTGCAGCGCTTGCAGAGGCTCCTACCTAATGTTCCCACCAACTAATTCTACATGTTTCTATTTAACCCACCTACCTAAATGATCTGACCAACTACTTCTATCTATTGCTCCTACAATTTTCCCAAAAGGCTGTGCTAGCGCACACTACCCACCACAGGAAAATCTAGAGTTACAAAGAATGAGTTCTGTTAGTTGTGTTGTTGTGTTATGTATGTATGATGAGGAGAGATTGTGTACTTGTAGACTGAATGCCAGTAGTCCACATGTCGGTAAGGCAGAAAGAAAAGACAGCTAACTGGGTCAGAGGAATGCAACTCGACAAACACTGAAGTGCTGACTCACTAGGCAGCCATCACTAACACTCCCGATATCCAGGTGGGTAGTACTGGTAATATACCTCCCTGGTCATTGGCTGCCTACCAACTCCTACCTACAAACTGACCTAACACTTTTGTTATTATTATGGTGGGTGGTGTCAAGTATTTTTCATGTAAGGATGTGTTAAAGGAGAATGTCAATTGTTTTGCTGATGTCTATTGCCACTAGTACTGAGTGGGAAAGAGGGATGTTTTTGCTTATCTTCTGATTCTGGTTATATATAATGGCAGATACAGACAGATACAGAGATATAAAAAACACACACAAAAAACTGACATAAAAAAGAAAAAATATTAGCATCATTAGTAAGAAAAAGAGTAAGTCATTTATACCTTTTAGTATTATATGGGCCACCAGATGATCGGCGATTGATTTTCTCCGCTGTGGGGAACAGAGTCTCTAGTTTCTTCTTATCAACATTTGAGCTCATGTTTCCAACATAAATCCTAAAGTGGAGAAAATTACATTAACTAATATTTATCACTTCAAAACAGTCTTATTAGGAAAAAGGATGTGCAAATGAGTATAGAATGAAGTATCTCTAAATGACCTCCCTTAAGGAGAGAGGACAACCTGACATTTACATTCTTGCCTGGTCCCCACAGAATGTAACATGGTGTCTCTGAATGGAAAGATAATTGTTTGATGGTTAGGTTCATGACTCTCCCAATAAGGTCTAATTTGACACCATTTTCATTACAAAGGAGAAGTACAGTTCTACAAAGATTACATATATATACACTAACTGATCTCCCCTAAAGAGAGAAGACAGCGCATCATTTATATTCTTGTCTTGTCCACACAGAATGCAACAAGATACCTCTGGATGGAAAGATAAATGTTTGATTGTTTGGTTCGTGACTCTTCCAACAAGATCTACTTGACACAATGTTCATTACAAAGGATAACTACAAGAAGTACAAAGATTAGATATGTCATTAGACACTTTCAGCAAGCTCCTGAACAAAATCTGAAAGGATGAGACTTCAAACATCAATCAGCCCATGTTTCCATTCCTCATCTAACTCAGCCAACTGTGAAGGTCAGAGCAGTCTAAAGGGCAAGTACAACTTTTTTCTGAATGGACCATTCAGATGAAAGTTCAAAAAAGATTGAGAATTCTCAATATGCAAAAAAAATTTAAATGTGGTGGATGGAAGGTCTAAAAGTTATGAATGTCCCTTTCAGTGATATGGACATCAATCTATACAATATATGGTAGGATGCTAAGAATACCACTCTATACATGCAATTTCCTACCACATAGGCTCCTTCCTCCAAAGTGTATGTTTCCCAGAGACTTTCAAAATTTTGATATCAGAATAACAACCTTTTTTTTCTCTCTCTCTCTTTTGGCTCCCCTTCCTCCAAAGTGTATGTTTCCCAGAGACTTTCAAAACCTTGATATCACAATAGCAACCTTTTTTTTCTCTCTCTTTTGGCTCCAGTAAAGAGAGACAAGTACTGGGGCTTCTTAGACAGCCAAATCTCAAGTTTATGTCCAAAAGAAAGAACCCAAAGGCTCTAAAAAAGAATATCGAAGAGGAGAGTTCCTCCCTCATGTATCTACAAGACATGACACATGACTATGAAACCCAAGCTAGGAGTAACTATAAAATTATGATAAACCCCTTATCGTGTATTTTTTCATAACATCTGCATGCGTGTTGGGGCACAGTACAACAGGAACACCAGTTTATCTCAATATTCCCTAATGATGATTCAGCGACATGAAGTGATCTTGTTTGATGCTTCTAAA
The DNA here is from genome assembly GCA_032273605.1 of Panulirus laevicauda. Taxonomy (NCBI): domain Eukaryota; kingdom Metazoa; phylum Arthropoda; class Malacostraca; order Decapoda; family Palinuridae; genus Panulirus; species Panulirus laevicauda. The sequence continues at coordinate 17,777 of JAUTXX010523482.1, read as the reverse complement.
AGGGACTAAATCCCATCATGCATTATCATGTACACTGTAAGCTTGAGGCACTGTGGTAGAATCCTGCTCTAAGTGGCCCTAGATATTGCTTGGACTTGTCTATCATCACCAAAAAGCTCAACCAGAATATCATCAGCATACTATCTGAGACACAGGGACTTTTCAGAAACAAACTTGGCTAACAATTATCTCATATCCACCATCAACAACCAAGGGAATGAGGGAATCCTGTTTATCAAGATCTTAACTGTGCACCAGAAGCTCTCGGCTGTGTGTGTCCTGGGCTGTCTGATGCATAACAGCTTAAGTAAAAAGTGAAAAATCCTAGAAGGGATAGAATACTCCAGAAGTGAACCACCACTTAAAAGGGCTACATGAGATATTTCCCTACATGTCAGAAGACCCTAATAACCCTTTAGACTCACTCCCATCTCAAAAATCATAAAGTTACTATTGGGGAAAAAAAGACAATCTCAACAGACACAAACAATTCAAGAAAGGTACAAAAACCAAATAAAGGTGCCATAGAAATTAAATTCCTCTGTATAGACTCTTGGCCCTGCTAAGGGTTATACTGTTCCTGCCCTACAAAGGGCTCTGGTTGCTCCATTATGAAGCAATGGTCAAGGAGTGAGACTCCTAGATTAGAGGGTCAAATGATTCCATACCATCCAAGGTAACCTGGAGGATGATCTTTGTCCACAAGACACTCCCAGTAGCTCTTAATCCTGTGGGAAGAATGTTCCTATGTAAAAGAAAACTCCCTTCACCTCAGAATAAAGTTACAGCAACCTCCTGTCCACTAAAATGCCAGTTAAGGTAATTCAAGCAAGACCAAACCAGTGTAAGCTTGACTGATTGACATTCAATCCTGATTGGCAAAACAATGGATCTCATTTGTGTCATAACTCTGGGATGACACCATTCTAGTCCATATCTTTATTCACTCCCCTAAAAGTGGCCTATACACTAAAAGCTTCCCATGGGATAAAAACAACCTATCCAAGCTCCAAACAGAAGCAGAAGGGGGGGGGGGGAATAGAAATGTCACCCTCCACTATAAAAAAGGGAAACAATTCTAAAACATAATACTTACATATGACTATAATGCATTAGAAAAAAAGAATAATACTTTAGTGCATATACTACACCCTAAGTGAATCAAAAAAGAATACTTATATATAGTAGGGAAGTCTGTAGTGTCCAAGAACCCAGAGAATTATGAGGAAGCCTGAGTAGTGGGATGAAGATATTATCATCTAGTGGAAGGAACTGATTAACAGTAGAACCAGACCGAGTTAAAGGCCACAACTGTTGAATAAGCTGTTAGCATGGGGTGAGAGGCATTTACTTCAGCAGAAAAATGGTTGAGATTTCTAAACCTTATAGATCTTAGAGATTCTCTCAAAGCTGTCAGGCAACCTGGCTCCTGAGAGAAATCATTTAGTCTAACATTTCTCTTGACCATGAGAAAGTAATAGGACTGTAATAATTGTGTACAAGCACACTTACGGGTGAAGATCCTTTTTAGTTGCCTGCACAGCTCTGTTCACTTCTGAAATACTGACTGGCTCTCCATCAACTTGAAAGTTCTTCACTTCATCTTTCAATGTACTAGCCTCAGTTTCTGATTTACAGCAGACAGTAATATACCTGAAATACGAAATATACATATCCATATCCATATATATCTGAACTATGTAAACTATTTACCACGATACTCAAGAATCAAATCCCAAACAATCCATGCGGCAGCCAATTTGCCTAACCCCTAAGCCACACTGAGCTTAAAACAGCATCTCCTCACCGATCAACAGATCTTGCTGATGCATCACACATCCTTAACAAGTTGGAAATATTGCCACTCACACTCTAAACAAGGAAGTAGGCTTTTTAACTGACTCCTAAGGCACTACATTAATGTGTACATGTCTTAACCACATAACATACACATGATATCAGATGTAAACTATTTACCACTATAACCAAATCGAAGCCCAAACCATTTGTGTAGCAACCAGGTTGCCATGGTGGTTACATCGGAGATGCTGTTTAAAGCTCATTCTGGCCTCAGACTTAGGCTAACTGGCTGCCACACAGATGGTACAGGGTTCAAATCTAAGGTATAGTAGTAAAGAGTTTATATCAGATATCATTAGTACGTTATATGGTTAAGATATATACACATTATTGTGGTGCCTTGGGAGTTGATCAAAAGGTCTTTCTTCCTTATCCAGAACATGAGCAGCAGTACTGCCACCTCATAAAGATGTGTGACACATCAGCAAGATCTGTGAATGAGAGAGGTTACAAAGAAGTTGTTTTAAGCTCATCATGGCCTGGGGGTTAAATACTGCTTCCTTAAATAGCTCCCATTCCTCACCTACTACCCAAGTTTTGCTTACACACCTTTTACTATTCTTCACCCAATTTATCCTGCCACCTCTTCACAAAAGCCCCTTTTCCAAGCTCACTCACTTTCACCACCCTCTTCCAACCCATATCCTTTCACCCTGGCCTCCACCACTGGGTGATCAGATATCCTACCAGCTGCCTCTCTCAGCACTTGCACTTCCAAGTCTCTAATTTGCATGCCTACCAATTAGTACATAATCTAACAACGCCCACTTACCATATACCCTACTCATCCACATCCACTTAAGCATGTCCCCCGTTTTAAACTAGGTATTCCCAATCACCAGTCCTTTTTCAGAACATATCTCCACATGCTGCTCACCAGTATCATTCACAATGGGTATCCCATACCCCACAATCATATCCTTAACTGCCACATCACCCACATCACTTTCATTTTTACCCACATCAGTCTAGGGCTTACTTCCTTATACTCTTTCACACATCCCCCTCCTTAGCTCTCATCCTCACTCACACTAACCCCTGGCTTTACCCCTGTGACATTCTTAAACCATTCTCTTCCCCATGAGGTTTAGTTCCACTCAAACCTAGAACAAGTAGATTCCTTTAAAAAACATGCTATCTATCCCTTTTTCTCATCCTGTCCACATCCACATATAAAAATCTTCTTTTTTAAAATCTACCAAGTCAAACCTCAATTTTTTATGGCAATTCAATGTAACCTAATTCTAGAGTATTTTACATCCCAAACCTCAAAACTTAAGGTGTTATAACTCAAGGCCTCCTGGTATTTGCATTTTGTATGAGAGTCATGCCAAAGATGATGGAAGAGGATTTAACAAAAAACTTTCAATACATGGTCAAAATAAGAAAAAGACTATGTAAACATGCAAAAATAAATGTGTAACTTGTAGCACAATTAAATCTTTTCACAAAAGCTCTTGTTTTCCCACATACCATGGTAGAACCAGGATCAGACAAAGAATGGCATCATTTTCTCTCATCTACCCTCTAACTGTTATGTATAATACACCAAAAACAGTACCCTAACCATAGCCATGCCACACAGACCTTTCCATGGCTTCTACTGACCACTTCATATGCCTGGTTCAGTCATCTGAAAGCATGTTTCTCCCTGCATACCACAGTGCTCTGATTTGCTCTATCCCATGCATGCCTCTACAGCTAAATATAGAAAAATGAATATTTGCTACTTCTATTAACCCATAAAGAATCAAAAAGTATAAAAAAGGCATATAGTGTGTATTAAAAGGTGCAGATGAAGTAAGTTATGCCATGAATCACTGTCAACATGCAACGACAGTTTCCTGCCATTGTATGAAGAGGCCACCACTTTCTAGAGGCATACCATGTATAAATATCATGTCACCTGTAACTCCAGTTAGCCTACAGAAAAATTTTCCATCTCTATAAAGCAGACTTACCTGTTACCCAGTTAGTGTTGGTTACTGCTTTATCACACAGATAAGTATGGTGGCAAATGAGTGAATGTCAAAATCTACAACAGCTAGAAAAAGTTCACTTGTCATTTTTTGTTGATCTATGACTCTTATAGTAGTTCAATAATACTTAACAGCTCATGTGTAGTCACAAGTTATTTTTAGTCACCAACTTATCACAGCACTCATGATGGCAGCAAGTGAACCATGTTTAAATATCTCTAAAGCACTAGAAAAGGTTAATTTCTGTTACTTCTTTTTTGATCATTTGATACAGCATTACTTTATATGTTCATATTGAATATCTTAAAGTCTGCTACGTTTGTTTATTTGTGGAAGAAGGCCTATTTCACCTGTCCAGTGAAATTTGTTTGTTATAGTGGGGACCCTAATAATATTTGTTTCTTATAGTGGAGACCCTAGAACTTACAAACCATGCTACATTAAAGGAAAGAATAATGTTATAGATGGGTGGGCGGAATATGCACAAACAACATGACACATTACCTGTTGATATTGATTTCATCAGCAGTTTTCTTCAATGATTCCAGTAACTTAACGACCTCTGGATCTCTCAATGAGAATGAGGCATTTGTCTTTGAAAGAATTACCAATAAATTCCATCGAAGAATGAGAGGTCTATCATCATTATGTGTCAGTTTTGTTTTTTTGTTTGATAGCTGTTCAGTAACTCTATAAACCTGAGGCACTTCTTCATTCAATGATGCTTGAGACTCCCATTTCCTCTTTGTTGATTCATTTAGGGACCCTTTGCCTGTCTGTCAATGAAAGACATGGCTGTCAAATGCAACTTCACTTTATCAAAACTTAACCCCTAAACTTATATGGAGACTAAAGACACAGTGGAAAAGGGAGTATACAGACAAAATGTCTACTGGCTGGGAAAATCTGGGGTACAACCTGACAAGCTACAAAGAGGCATCTTGTTTTCTATTCATTACCATCTTTTTGGCTCTTCTTTCTTGCCTCCATGTATTTCCTTTTATACACCATACTTCCTCTCTCAGTTTAACTCTACTCATTTTCTTATTATGCTTACTGTTAGTTTCTTTAATAATTCAACCTGGATCATCATTTATTGTGTAGTGTTTTCTGCAATACAGTAACTTTATGCTAAACCCTTCTCCAGCTACAATTATACAACTGTGACCAATTTCATGACACAACACAGAAAGAATAGAGTGAATATAGCAAAAACTGGGCAACTAGTTAGAAAAGATGAGAAGTACTTCTATGGTACGAGACTGGAAAAAAAATGGAACACATAAGTGATGAAAGAGTACAGTATATACCTATCCCTGCTAAACAGTCTACATATGTTCCTGAAAAGTTGACCATTAAGTGAAATTCCAGAAAGTGAAACCAATTTCCAATAGACAACCATTATATAACTGGAGATGCATTTCTACAAAAAAAAAAAAAACTTGGCTCAAAGACATGAAAAGAAATTTAAGAATGTAGAATTTTTTTCTAAACATATGCATGATATCAATTCCATATTTTCATAAAACATTAATTTCTTTACCTAAGTGACTCACGTGCTTCAACAAGATAGCATCAGGAATATAGAAACAATGCTGTCATTTGCATACAATCACTCTGATGATGTATGTATGATGCAACAAAACCAGTGCCTATCATCCAAATACTCCATGGTTTACCACAACTACTTCATATGACCAAGTTAAAAAAACTGATAACATGTCACCTCAACAAATTTTTCTCATTCTGTCTTATGTATGCCTCTCACCTCCTGCATGTTCAGGCCCCAATACCCTAAAGCCTCATTCACTCCATCCTTCCATGTCCTCAATCTCTCTATTCCCCTTCCTCCCTCCATGACTGACATGTAGAATCAATTATTTTTTCTTTCTTCATTATCTATCTATATCTCTAAAGCCTGTTCCAACAAGAATTCCCTCAGAGGAGTGGCCATGGCAATAAAGTCTCCATAACTAATGAACTCCACTGCCACTTCTTACCCTTCAGTGCCTCACCCTTAACAGGCCACTGGCAGAGTGCGACTCTTGCGCAGAGTTTGCAGAGGCTCCTACCTAATGTTTCTACTGACTACCCCCACCTAATCCTCCTACCTACTACTTCAACTTAATGTTTCTGTCTAAATGTTCTTACCTACTACTTCTATCTACTGCTCCTGCCATTTTTCAAAAAGGCAGGGTTAGCACATAGTGCTCACCACAGGAAAATCTGTACGAGTTAAGTGTTGTTAAGTGTTATGTATAACAAGGAGAGATTGTATGTTTGTGAACAGAATGCCAGTAGTCCACATGTGGGTGGGGCAGAATGAAGACAGCTACCTGGGTCAAAGCAGTTGCCCCTTGTATACCACACGACCCTAATTTACTTTATCCTGTGCATACCTTTTATCCTCCTACACATTCAGGCCTTGAACACTCAAAATCTTTTTCACTCCATCCTTCCATCTGAGGTTGTCTTACCAACACCATAATGCTACCTCAAATGAGGCAGCATCATGAACAACAGAAAATCACAACCAATAAAAAGCCATCACTTATCATCACTGAGACAACCCTATGGACCACTGCGACCAGTTTAGCGAAATTGAAAACAACACAAAAATCAGAAACGTAACAGCTAATCCTGAAAAAGAAAACTGTGGCTAAAAACTACAAACTGAATATCAAAAATTCCAACTTTAAGGTCCTGCTTCAAGTACAAAAATTATTAAAAACTGTACAATGCTAACCAAATAAAATGCAAATATTTGGTGATATACATATTCTAAAAAGCTAAGTTCAAAAATTAATTATATGGTACTTATCCTTGGGGATACGGGAGAAAGAATACTTCCCACGTACTCCCTGCGTGTCGTAAAAGGCGACTAAAAGGGAAAGGAGCAAAGGGCTGGAAATTCTCCCCTCCAGTTTTTACTTTTCCAAAAGAAGGAACAGAGAAGGGGGCCAAGAGAGGCTTTTCCCTCTTAAGCCCAGTCCTCTGTTTTTAACGCTACCTCGCTAGCATAGGAAATGGCAAATATATATGAGAAAAAAATGATAAAGATATGAGAACATATAAAATTCAAATCACATTCCAAAAAAACTATATATGATGCTATAAAATCTAAAATCTTTATATAGCATTAGTAATAAAATGTTTGGGGAAGTTCCTGCATTTGCTACTTTGTTTTACAAACAGACATCAACATAAAAGATACAAAATACCAGTAGAGAAAAATTTAACAATCTAAACACAAGACTTAATGGCACTTCCCACATTCAATGCACATCGACATGCAGAATGAAGTATATCAAAAAATCTAAGAAGTGAGAGACCTAACCTGAACAGTTCTCTCCATATGGCCAAACCATTTCAACACATCCTGGTCAGCTCTCTCAACAAACTATTCTTTCTACCATACCTCTCTCTTACAATGCCATTCCATAAAAAATCAGTCCAACCTACACTGGCACTGGTGCTGATGCTGAGACCTGAATGGACTAGACTGCCAAGAAGAATTTGACATTTGTATCACCTAAAAGGCAGATTAAGAAGCTAGATCCGAAAAGGAATTAGGGGACACTCCTTCAGTAGATAAAAGATAACCTTTGTGGAAAGGAACAAAGAGTAGCCTTCTCAAAATGGATTGAGGTCACCAACAGATTTCACACTTAATTTCACGTCTCTGTCCCCTGGCTGTTATATCTCTACATCTTCTGAAGCAATGTTAACTGTTTACATCATCATTCCATTCTAAAATCTTGAAGGTTGTGATCAGATAATCACTCACTCTTCTTTCTTCCAGAAATGACAAATTTTTTAAGGCCACACTTAACTAAATCTCTGCCACTCTCTTCTGAACCTTTTCAATTAGTTATCTAAGCTTCTTTAGGTGTAATGAGCAAACCTGGGAAGCATACTCCAGTTATGGCCTTATGTATGAGGTGAACATCCTGCTAAATGTTTCCTTAGCCATGAACTTGAATGCAATTCTAATATTTACTAACAGACAGTTGGTCTCCTTAACTATTCACCTAAGGAAAGACTAGCAAGAGGTTAGGGAAGATGTCGACTCTACACTAATTCTTTTGCTGTGATCCAACCTCATTACTTTACATTTACTCAAGCTGAACTTCATCAGCCACATTTCAAGCCAACTCTAGAGATTGTCAAGGTCCCCTTGTAGGTTAATGCAATCTTCCATGCTTTTCTTTTCCCCACCATCCTTTGTATCATCTGCAAACATCTTCAGGTAGGAGTAATACCTTTTGGCTAGTCATTCACATAGATCAAAAAGAGCAATAATCCTATAACAGAACCACAGGGTTCTATTCTAGGATCATTACTGTACTGAAACAACGGGACAGTAATGTACTTAAACAATGGGACAACGATTTCATTGCTTTAAAAACTGATTATACAGGGAGATGTCATTCAGTTATTAACAGGGAAGAAGAGGTGATGCAAGTACCTAATCTGCCTCATTACACTAGTAACAGGCAACAGTACATTATACATACAATAATTAAAGTAATCATAACATCATATACGTAAAACATTAAAACATATACTATATTAAGAATGTACCAGAAGAAAGTAAGCATAGTACAGTACCAACCCTATAAACAAAGTTGAGTAGATGTCTGAAGGAAACACTGGATCGACCTAAGATTGAAAATTCTGTACAACATGTGGCTGAAGAAGACAACAACATTGTGAATCAAGCAAGATACATGATGACTGCAATGTGCCAAACCTGCCTCATATTTTCAAAAAACAGAGTACAGTATTACTATACATACTTTATTGGCAGAGAGTGTTTCTGGTGTTCCACCAAGGGTCTTATCCCGCTCCCTTTGTTTCTTTGGTCCCTGTCCTGGAATATTCACAACTGCCTCAATACCATTGATATACCATGGTTTTTTATCTAATGCCTCCTGAATATCTCCTGAAGTCTTAAAGTAAACAAAGCAGTATCTGAAAAAAAAAAGCTTTTCTAATAACATAACTCTAAAGAAATGTGAAAAAGTATCCCTGATTAATAATCATAACTTTAAGACCACCTAGATGTATGGGAGTGATATATGGCTCTAAAATAAAATGCAGATTGCAAGCACATACTATCTGGATAGATTTTCTAAAACTGGAATAAAGCCCAAGAGAAATAATAGAATGAGAGATATGGAGGGTATAAGATAAGGAACACAGAAATAACTGATTATCTACTCATCACAAAGCCTTCAATGCCAGCAACCATCATCAAATGTTCTCATACAAGCAGGCAGGCAGTATCATGTGATGTTCAACTTTTTAAATTCCCAGTTAATTTGTGGTGATATTTAGTGCCTATCAGGGTCTCTTCCATCACTTGGCAGAAGCAGGAAGAAATTCTGCACCCATCAGTACCGCTTCAATCAACATTGTAGATACGAGTCTCTCAACTTCTCAGGTCAAGCATACATGGACCCAACACAAATTATGAAATCGTTACTATTATCATTAGTACAATATAATCCCAAAGACCCCTCTTCAGAGGTTTATCAAGGCTGCACCAAAATCAATAGCAGGGAAGGGATGAAATCCTTTGAAATGAGAATTTCTTCAACCATGTTGTCCTCTGATGATACAATCTCACAGAAGGTGACATTCCACCTGCAGTATAAATACCAGCAGGTGGAATCCAATAATGTCTAAAAAGATTGTTGAATGACCTGAGCCATGAGGAGGGACGCTTATGAAGTACCAACTCCAGGGAAAGTGAAGAAGAATACAAGGTGAAAGGTCACAAAAGAAGCAACAAAGAAAGTGATTCAGTGGGAATGAGGGAAGGCTAGCCAGCTTTTGTATGGGTATGTGGAACAGAGTTTGTGCTGGCTGTGCTTAATCTTCATCAACATAATCTGAGGGAAATAGTGTACTTTGGTGCTACAGAAAACAGAACAGAGCTAGAATATTTCCATTTGGTTTTGATAATAAAATATTACTTAAGGTTCTAGTTCTTAAATCTTAACACATGCTGTGTAATATTTCAAAATACATGCATGTTACTAACCATCATTGCTGTACCAGTGTTAGAGATAGAGTGTGATACCATGTTTAGAAAAAACAAATGCCCCAAATCTCAAATCCTTCCTTCTTATTGCAAGGTAAGGGAGAGTAGCCCCCACAAGATATGACAGTCACACACCTTCCCCCTGCTCATTTTCAGTAAGTGTACCAACAGTGTAATATTTCTACATATATTCATGTCCTTTAGCACCAGTGTTATGCCTGTGAATGAAATAGGAGTACAGTGTGACACCAAGTTCATTAAAAAACAAAGAAAAAGACCTCTATGTCTTACTACTTATCTCAAGATAAGAGAGGACTGCTCCAATTCTGTCAGTAAAACCCCTACTCCTGTTCACTCAGCATTCCACCAGGCCAACACAAAAGTTATGATACGTTTATGTAAATTTATCCATTTTGCACAGCAGTCTATCAAATAATAAAAGACCCTTATTTTTCATCTCTTTTTCTATGTGGTAGTTTACAGACATAACCAATCTTTTGGGGAAAACATCTGAAAAATGGGAAATTGAAATGACTGGGCTTAATGTTCAATATTCATCAATTATTCTTCTCAGTTCCACTAAACCCACATAAACTTATATCTCTTGCTAAAGCAGATGAACACACACTACTTTCATCTTCGCCCATTAAGATGTTTCTTACACTATTCTGCTTTACAAAGTTTTGCAAGCCACCAAAACTCGAGAGAAATGGCTTTGGCTTCACTCACTACTTGCATCCTCCTCCTCCTCTTCTTTCACAATCTCTTGAAAACTTTGGGCTTGTTTATGTAGTATGGCTCCTATCACTGGCATATGGCTGTGCTGTTACTGCTAATTCCAGATCAGAGGAGTGACTTCCATCTTTTCATATGTGGAGTGTGATTGCAAGGGTCTTAGAGAGTGTAACAGGTGTGCAGTCTTGGGAGGTAAGTCAGTTATTGTTTGACGATGACACAGCACTGGTAGCAGATTCAAGTAACATACTACAGAAACTGGTTTCTGAATTCAGGAGAGAATGTGAAAGGAGAAATTTGAGTACAAATATGAATAATAGCAAGGTTATTAGATTTAACAGTGGAGAAAGACAGATTAGTAGGGGGTGTGAATATGAATGGGGAAAACATGGAGGAAGGCCATTCTTCATCTGCTCTGGGCACTACCCCGCTAATGCAAGTAATGGTGAATAAATATAATGATAAAATGCAAAACTCCCAGCTTCTAGGAAGCAGACTTTGTTATGGTGATCACATTGGGTTTCCAGGATGGAATGGAAGATGTGGTTATACCCAGTATGTTTAAGTTATTCCAGGGTTTTAATTGTGGTCTTCTGAAATTGAAGGGAGAGAAATGAATGATTCATGGATAGAGATATTGCGAGAAACTGTAACTTAGCACAATCAATTTTAGCTCTGTTACTGCTCTCCCAATTTCAGATGCTAATTAAGTCAAAACTGAGAAATAAAATATGTTTGGTTTGTATGAGAAAGAGAATAAGCATCAGAAGGAGAAGGGGAAGAAAATTAGTTAAAATATATAGCTGGAATCTTCAGCGTAAGAGCGAATAGGTTTTAAAGTTGAAGAAACAAGGTAATTTGTTAAGAAAAAAAAGACTTATGCAATGGAATTACCAGAGAGGAAACCATACATTAGGGGACACATGATATCAGAAAAATCTGAGGAAAGAAATTTAAAAAGCAAAGTCTTAAACCACACTCTACCAAACACTTTGGAGATGCAGAGAGCTGTAACAAAAGTTTCACTAAAATTCCTGAGAGGAGGACTAATGTTGAGTAACACAGGAGAAATCACCAGTAGACCTAGCACTACAAAACTGACGCTGGTGATCAAAAGGATGGGAATGGGGTTTCATGTTTTTAAAAATGGTTAATGAGGCAAGATAAATATGATGAACTTTTACTTAATCCATCCTTCTCAAAGCAACTGATATTGTGACAAAGAGGATATGTGTGTCAGGAGTGCAGGAACAACAAGAATGGGGAGACCAAACTGGAGATGGAAGGATGGAGTCAAAGAGATTTTGAACAATTGGGGCCTGAACATGCACAAGGGTGAAAGGCATGCTAGGAACAGAGTGCATTGGAATGATGTGGTATACTGGGGTCAACATGCTATCAAAGGACTGAACCAGGATGTTTGAAGCATCCAGGATAAACTGGTTGTGGACAGGGAGCTGTGGTTTCAGTGCATTACATATGACAACCAGAGAATGGATGTGAGTGGATGTTGTCTTTTTTCTTCCGTTCCTGGCACTAACTTGCTAATGCGGGAAATGGTGATCAAGTATAAAGAAAAAATACTGATAAATCAAATTGTACTTCCTCCAGGGCTGACAAAGATAATTAAAGTACAATTGATAACTTTATGAAAAACATCAAACCACAACTCTAGCTACCTACACATTGCAATCAGTCTTGGCCTTGCCACTTGAAACATGCTTCTCCACTCGTACAGCTTTGCAAAAGGTTTCCATTACTTCATTTTTGGTGGTGCTTGATGGAAGACCACCCACAAACAACCTACAAAAGAATAAAGACATGATATCAGAAACTATACAAAATATTTTTGGTTCAAATTATATTTAAAAATTGGTTTAAAAGTGTACATAAAAGACCAACAGCAAATTTAGTTCATAATACATATAAAGTTCACCTTTTACATATCAGTTACCATCTGGAATTCAATTTAATCCGTTTTATAAAATTCAAGAGTATTGAATAAGAAATTGCAGTATTCAAGTTCACTTTTTATATATTCATTAAACATTTTCATCATTAACTGTCTTTTCCTTGTTGCAAATGTTCTCAATATCATTCCATTCATTATCTGTATGAAAGCACTATCTTTTCATTCTGTTCCTTAAATTCAAGTTTTTCATTAATAATTATTCCCAATTTTTTGAAGTCTGCTTCACCATCTATTTCTTTTCCTGTGCATAAGGTCATGATTACAAAGAGTACTGCAGGTACATCTGTTCCCTGTGGTAACCCAGACAGAACATCTTCCTCGGATACGTTTCCATTTGCATCTACTGTGAATTTTCTACTGGTTAAAAACTCTCTGATTCATTTTCATATTTTCCTTTTATATTTTCACTTGCCACTTTCTTCAATAACACTCTAAAGCTTCCTTTATCCTATGTTTTTGCAAAGTTAAGGAAAACAGCGTCCATTCTTTTCCCATCCATTAAGCTTTCATATGAGTCATTATAATGGGCAAGTGGTTGTGTCAGTATATTTTTACTAAGGATAAATCCATACTGTTGTTCATTACTGAATATGTGTGAAATAAGATATCCCATTAAATTTTTTGTATTACTCTTTCAAATACTTTGATTAAATGTGAAGTCAGGCAAGCTGGTGGGCATTGTTTCAGCAGTAATTTGGAATCTCCTTTGTGTACATACTCCATTTTGCATACATCTGATATGGCAAAGCTTAATGTGGCAGTGCTGAGTATTATCAACGGAGGATTGAGATTATTTCACAATAGCAATGCTAAGTTGATGTGGCAATGCTGTTGGTCAATCTGACAACACTGCAAGAGATTTGTCAATTATTTCCTCCATCATTTTCACAAAGAATGCTAGAATCCCATCTCACCATGGAGCTGAGTTTTCATTAAGTTTATCAATTGCTTCAATCACATCACTATCTGATAAGTTTATACCTGTGAGTGCACGCATACTCATCAAAATCACTGAACATTTCATCAGTTATGTCTTCATGCTCTCTAGTATTCTAACATTGAATACTGCCTTATATTGGCTAATCAACATTAGACATATTCTTCTAGGGTCATTTACATACAAGTTACCTTCTTTAAATGACCCTTTTACTATTAGTGTAAGCACTGTATCAGTTTTCCTTCTTTTAGTCTCTATTCCCTTCTGTGTTAAAAAGACAAATATGGTTGACAGAGCTGAAAAGGATGTGCTAATATGGAGAGATGAGGGAAGAGGGGTTGACAAAGAGGATATATCTGTCAGAAATGGAGGGGCCAAGGAAGGAGGAAGACCAAATTGGAGGAGGGATGGCGTGAATAAGGTTTTGAGTGCTCTGGGCCTGAACGTGCACGTGAGTGAAAGGCCTGCATGGGAAGGTTACTTGGAGCAATGTGGTACACAAGGGGCAACATGCTGTCAATGCACTGAATCAAGACATATGAAGCAGCTGGAGGAAATCACAGAAAGGTCTTTGGGGCATAGGGCCTGGTTGTTGATTGGGGGTTGCAATTTCAGTGCATTACACACAACTGCCAAGGAATGATGTAAATGAATGAAGCATTTTCTTCATCTGTTCCTAGTGCTACCAAAAGAATACTGGAAACAGAGAACAAGTATGAAAAACAATTCAAAACTTACGCTAAGCGTTTATCCTTTCGTAGCTTTGTCTTGGTCTTGTACCGCAAGTAAACATCTAGCCTTTCTCCATTAACTATTGCATGCATTAATTCATCCCTTAACTTGTCAGCCTCAAATTCTGATCTGTTTGAAACAGTGAAATTTCTGCAACAGAAGAAATAAAAAAATAACTCAGAGGAATATTTTTGGTTCTTTTCCAATAATCAAAACTAAAAAAAATGTTGGTGGTACTAGCAGCAAAGCAGGAGGCCATGAAATGACAAAAATAAAGAATCTCCTTAAGCTGTGACTGGAAATTAGTTACAGTAATATCACAGTGTACTTCAGCTTTATCTTTGAAACTTACATGATAATCAATACAATAGTTCACCTCAAGTGTTGGGTCAAATTACAACAATAAAGCTGGTGATCATAAAAAAGTTCTTGATGAGTCTATGAAAAATCTGGGTCAATCCCCACATGGAAAAATGCAAGCTTATTTGATCTTCACAGGATATTCCTTGCTGGACGTTTTTATGTTGGCTTTGCCCCTTCTCTGCTCGTTCACTCACATATAGCTATCTTCATGGCCATCTTACACCAACTCAGGAATCCACTTCCTTAGTTAGTCTAAAAATAAGATGAAAGGTAGCTTAATGTGAGGAAGATGAGATGAGCAGAAGAGAAAAGGCAGAGCCTGCGAGCACATCATATCACTCAAGAAACATCACATAAAGACAACCAGCTAGGGACATCCTCCAAAGGCCTTCATATGATTATTGTCTAACAAGATATAATCTGCAGAAATCTCTGTGTGAGAGAAAGATTTGGGAGTCATTATCATCTCTGACCTGTTGCCAGAATCCTGCCTTAGAAGATTAGTTAAGGAGGCAAACTGTTTGTTTGCAAAAACTAAAATAGCTTTCAGGTTCATTGATGGGGAAAAATTAAGCAAGATATTCACATCTTACACATTGTCAAATCTAAAATTAGCTTCTCAAGTTTGGTCTCCATACCTAAAGAAGCAGAAAATGCTATGAGAGAAGATCCAGAGGATAGCAAAAAACATGGTATTGTACATCTGAGTAGAGCCTTGAAGCCTTAAATTTGACCACCCTGGTGGATAGAAGAGTTAGGGGTGACCTCATCACAACCTCTAAGTTTTTAAAACAGACTGATGACACAGCCAATGAATAGTTCTTTAGGGTATGAAGGGATAAAATAAGCAAAAATAATACAATTAAGGAAGAAACTTGTTAAAAAAGACACAAAGTACTGGTTTAAGTATAACAGTGACGGATGAATAAAATTGAAATAATGATGACATGGTCAATGTACTCAACATACAGAAATCTAAAAAAGTTGTAAAAGAGTAAAGAATAATCAAGAGTGAAACTCCATAAGTGTAAACTCCATGTACAGTATAAACAGGTGATCACATGAGCTTGTGTGTCCCATTATGCTGTCATTCTCTCTGGAGAAAGTGGTGCAAAAACTTTTGAGAAATAAAACTCTACTCCCATTAATTGTTTCCATAACCACCCCTCTATCCTCAATAATCAGCTTGTTCACCTGCCACAAGATTACATACACAGTTGCACATTCTCTAAGATCAGACAGATCTTTGAATACTTCTGTTACCACTTTGGTTTATCTTGAAGGAACCACGCCCTCTGGAAAGAGAATGACATATAGTCAAGAAATAGTTTTCATTTAAAGACTAAGTTACTCTTTCCAATCACCTCTTTTTTTATCAGATTCATCTTATTAAGTAAAGACACATTGCTGGAACACTCTTAAAAACATAGGTTTAAATTGTAAGTTGCTTAGTACTATATTTCCCATGACAGAAAACATAATCCATTAAAGAAACTCAGAGTTCCTACCTAAACTGAGCTACTGAAATAGAAAGCCAGCTGTTCTTTCATTCTTAATAGATATGATGATTTAGATGCCATAGTCATTAAGAAACCTTAAAACACTCTTCCCCCTTGGTTCCAGTTTCTCAACCAGTCAGAGCCAGAAAGGTGTTGAGATTCTAGGTCCCTCTATTTTGTATTTTTTTTTGCCCTTCCCTGCAGTTTGCAATATTGACTTGATTCTATGAGTTCCAGTTGAAAAGCATATCAGCAAAAGTGAAAGTGTAAGTATATAGTACAGCTGGGTTCAAAACTAAATTACTGATAACAGATAATACTGTACCCCTGATATGTAATTAATGATGCCTTGTTAAGTAACTTCATCAACTCTGGATTCAGTAAAGAAAGGCCTTTCTTGGGGCAACGTAATGGAATATGCCATAATTCAAGCTTGTCAGGCTGTGACCAGAGATAGGATTGAATATTATCTATGTCTTCCTCTGATATACAACCAGTTGTATGTACATCTTCTGTGCTTGTTAGTATCTTATCTGAAACCATTTCATGAGTCTCTGATAGGAACGACCCAAAACCTTCCTGTAAATGAAAATAAAATCTAAGTGATATTAAAAAGTTCTTTTCATTCTCTTATATTCCTTGGCAAAAAGAGAGAATATTTGTAAGATAGTTTGGATAATGATCTGCAGAATATACTCAAAGCAATCAAGGAAGAGAGGTATAACAATATAATCTAAAACACTAAGTGTTGACAGACAATTAATGAACTTTAAAACTTGTCATGGTAACAAACTGCTTCTATCTAAGCAACATCTGTAAAAGATTTTTTTATACTTGATCGCTATTTCCTGTGTTAGTGAGGTAGCACCAGGAACAAAGAAAGAAAGGCCACATCCATTCTCTAGCTGCATGTGCAATGCACTAAAACGACAGCTCTCTATCCACAACTAGGCCACACTTATTTACAAGGCTACCATATGTGACCCTGACATACAAATCAGCACCTAAAACACAATTCTTTTCATCCCAACAAATGCCATACTGCCCCATTCACACAAAATTTACTCTAAAGAGCAACAATTCTATACAAAAGATAAGTAAATGTGTACCTATGAAAACACATCTCTTTCCTAATCAAGAATATAGCAACTGCTTTACAACTATATTCCAAATGATCACAATCATCCTCAGAAATATGAAACTGTGAAATAACAGTTGTTCAAATCCATTAAACCAAGTTTAAGAGTGCCCTGGAAAAGCATTCACATGTTCCAGACCAGCCTAGTTATTGAGGCTACATGGGCCTCTGGCCTGCAGCTTCAAATAGTTTGGTTGACCAACAAACCAAACAATCAACTTCAGCCTAGCCCAGGCTGTTGGGAGTAAGAGACACTCAAAGATTAAACTATTACAAAAACCAGGAGTCCTCTTTAGATCTTAGAACTAGGGCAGTTCTAGATCAGCGTCCTTCCTTGACAGAGTTGAGTTGATAGCAGTACAACTTACAAACTCTTCCAGGCTAACTTCAAAACTTGACCCACTTGCCCTATGACACAATATTGTTTCACTTTCCATCTTATAATGGTACTACTTTGGTTTTTGTTCCCAAAAGCTAGCTGCCTCTACAACATGATTACTACCTGGCTGTTGG
>JAUTXX010523460.1:0-11309 GCA_032273605.1 Panulirus laevicauda | reverse complement strand
CAACCCCATTCATCACCGTACTACAATCGCATCTATGAAACTCTTATTCATGGAAAAAAAATAATATCTTTTTGACTAAGCATATCACGGGAGTCTACTAGAGGAAGTAGCGAAATAAGATATCAAAGATAAGAAAATGGCTCAAAAGGTTTCGAACCAAGTAAAAATTCATTACTATACCAAATGGCATCATGGCAGGTGTTGATGCTCGATATGGGGTACAAGATACGATATATTCCTCAATTTTCTCTGTGATAATTCAATATTGTCAAAAAAATCAGAATTAAGGTTAGCAAGATGATTGGCTACTGATACTCGAGTGATGAAAATGATTGGATCCGATTATCAAAGAGAGACTTTGCTTAAGACTTACAAATGGGGCAGCAAAGAACAGGATGCAACTGGTCGAAGACAAATTTAAGATAATGAAGTTACGGAACGATAAACAGCATCTAGTGACACCATACGATGATCCTACGGGGAAGGAGATATAAAAACGCTGAAGGTCTAGGAATCATCACACATGACAAACTATAATTGAAAGAGCATATTTATGGGACAGTGCCATCGAGTCAGGTAATGACTGGCATGATAATGAGAACTTCCTCTGCCATAAACAGAGCTAATGACGAAAAAAGCATTTCGTGTGTACACATGAAGCAAAACTCAATACTGCTGTACGATTACCCACTAAAGACACAGAAAAAAGTAAGTTGCAGATAATTCAGAAACATTTCTCCGAGCAAAATCGAGGATATGTAAAGTTATGGACTATTATGAGAGGCTGAAAGAACTCGAAAATGACATTCATAAAAGGAGGAGAAGAGGAGTCCATGGTAATCTACTCTTGGCAGCAATCTCAGGTCAAGAGCAATATAAGAATCTCGGCGAAGGAAAAAATCAAGAGTGAGTAATCTACAATTATGCCTGAGAATATGTTAGATGTCAAGCAATTATATACGAAAGCCTAGTGGCAAAGATGGAAAGATTATATTCAATACACGTACCATGTTGAATAAGAAACACGGGTCGGACAAGCACAGAAATATTCAAGTAAAACGTTCATAATTGGTTAAAAAAAACAGTCCCAGATGGCAGCCGAGGACGCAACACAGCGAGAACGAGAGGGGAAAATTTGCATGTCCGTCTGTGATAGAATATTACTGACACGGGAAGGTTGGTGGCGTCTTCCTCAACGGTTCCGCGTACTTGTAAGACTCGGTGTAGTTCAACAGCAGTGAGGGTGACCTAGTTGCTGCAGGTGAGAAGTGAAGAGAGACAGAGGACAGTCAACACCAGAAGATTGAAGCGACAAGAAGTAAAGTTGTAGTGTTGGTACATGAGGTATGGTGGTTTAACATCCAACATCCTATCACAACTCATCACTGTCACCTGTTATAACTCGCCACTGACACCTGTTACAACTCACCTCTGTCACCAGTACTCAGGATTATCACTAACACTCGTCACAGTGTCACCAGTACCAACCACTGCGTCACCAGCACCCATGACTGTGTCACAAGCACCCTCCACATTGTCGCTAGCACCTGTCCCTGTGTCATCAGCACCCATCTCTGTGCCACTAGCATCTATGACACCAACACTTAACATTGTTGCCAGCAACCACCACTGTGTCACCACTACCCATCATAGAGTCGCCAGCACCTACCACTGTGTCAGCAGTAACCACCAGGGTGTCATACACATACACCACTGTGTCACCAGCATTCACCACTGTAACGTCGAGCACCAACAGCTCTGTCATCATCACCATTCACCGTGTTTCTAGCACGGTTCAGTATGTCACCAGAACTCATCTCTGTCACCAGCACCCCCCTATTGTGTGTCACAAGCAAACAATGCCGTTATCAGACCCACCGCTGTATGAATGACAATACATTTTCACCCACACCCGCTGATGTCACCAGGACCCACCATGACTATCACCAGCACCCACTACTGTCACCAGCACCCACCACCGTCACCAACATGCAGAAATGTGTTGCATCAAAAACGATCCTGAACACCTTCGTCAGTATACAACACAGTGTCACCAATATCCATCCCGTCTTATTCACTTTTCATCTCAACCCAATATCGTCGGAATCAAGTTATTCATCAGAAGGAACATTTCTTTGTCTAGATAAAGAGTGACAGATTCTCTCTCTATTTTTCTGATCTTTGGCCAAAAATATTTCTATACAGGTACCTCTTTATCTTTCAAGAGGAACGTGGCAATGGTATCCCTTCCGACTTTTACCGTTTCCGAAGTCTTTGAATCTCACCATTTCCCCTCCCACAGGCCTCTTGAATTATCACAGACTAGTCTCTATCAATGAGATCTCAGTAGTGTAAGCTCACTTACATGACTGGTTGGAAATTACTGTGGTGTGCCCCTTCATATCTCGAAAGCTTTTCGCAAGGTGGAGCATCGAGGTCTGATGTTCTGGCTCCATTCCTCCACTTCCTCTGTTCTTTCACATTTAACTTTTCTCAACGGATCACCTTGGAAATGATCAATGTGCCAAATTTTCCATCTTTCCTTATCAACAGTCGTGTCCCTCGTGACTTGGTCCTCCTTATCAACGAGTCTCAATTATCAACAGATACCCAGCTACACCCATACTCAGACGACTCAGAACGTCTGCACTATTTAAAGATACAGTACCATAAACTCAGGCTTGGACATGGCATCTCATTGAAGCAGAAATGATCTACTAAAGTTTAACGCCTTTACACATGATCCCTGTTTTTCTCTCAAACATTTACTACATAGAGATTAATTTCTCCTTGTACAGACTACTGCTCCCACATCTGGAAAGGTTTGAGCTCACCATACTTACTTTACGGAGTAAAATCTACAATAGTGTGACTCGTCAGCTCTTCCTGATTGATCTCAAAATGACATCTTCTTTCTTCGCCGCACTGTTAGTTTCCTCTTCCTGTGTTGATGCTATGTTTGGCCTCTGCACCCTCGAACTGGGTGCTTGTGTGACCCCCTAACAATGGCGAGACCAAATAATACTCGTAAAGCTACTGCGTCATATTGTGTGGGGTGTGGCAGTTCGAGGATCGGCCGTTGTGAAATCCGATTATTTCCCTGCACCGCTAAATATTGGAACATTTTATCTTACGTTCTTCATGTCAGCCATCAAATGAACCTTTTCAAAATACAAGTCTTACTCCTTGATAAATCATATTACATTATTCGCCTTTGTGCCTTTTTGTTATTTTATTCCTTTCATTCTTTCTGTATTTCATTCAAGGTCCAGCTCGATAGGGACTTTAATCCATAAGTGGAAGTCTTCAACAAATACAGAAACATCCATCAATATATCACTATCTTCACTTACCAACGCTGTGTCCCCAGACTCCATCACTCTTATCTGTATCCAGCATCCAGTCTGTATATCACAAGCATACACCACTCACCAGCATCCATCAGGATGTCACCAGCATCCATCAGTATATCAGAAAATATCCATCACAGTCACGAGGATCCTCCCAATAACAAAGTAACCATCACTGTCACAGCATCCACCCGATTTCATCACAAGCATCACAAGCATCCATCAATCATCCATCATAATATCCCAGCAACCATCTCCATAACACCGGTACCCATCACTGTCACCAGCATCCACCCTTACACCACCAGCAACCATCACTGTCACAGTCATCCACCACTCTAACAACATCCATCACTGTCATAACTTTCTATCTGTCACATTCATGTATCACGATGTCACGGGACTAGCAAAACTTGTCTTTACCTTTCCTCAAAATGTACGTATACGGATATACTCGACCTTCCCCATGTATTACCCAACGTCTTATGTCAGCTCTACCCCGTGGGTCACCCCCAGCCAGGCCACTCACCCATGTTAGACTGTAAATGCCTCCAGTGTGGCTGGAGGCAAGTGAAAACACGTCAGGATCAGCTGACTCTCGGGAGGCTTGGAGTGTGAGACTCATGTTGCCTAAAGGTGGAGATGCATGTATAATGAACCTCGCCTCATTGTCGATGCTGCAGATGTGTTGATGTTGTAGGATCTATTGATACTGGGTTTTCTCTCGAAGCTGTGAGGGTGATCTGCTGAGCTGGGTGATCTGTTGGTGCTCGGGGGTTGTGGTGGTGGTGGTGATGAGCAGGTGTTGATGCTGCGCGGTCTGTTGATGTTGTGAGACACCTTCATAATGGTTTACCCGCGTGAAGCTTGGTGGTCTGTAAGTGTTAGTTGACTTGTTGATCTGGGTGATTTGGTAACGATCATACGCAGCTTATCTGTGTGTTCATCCTATGATCTGTTGTGTAACACTGTCCTGTTATGATCTGTTGATGCTGTGTAACAATGTCCTGTTATGATCTGTTGATGATATGTAACAGTGTCCTGTTATGATCTGTTGATGCTATGTAACACTGTCTTGCAATGATCAGTTGATGTAATGTAATCTGTCAATGCTTTGTACATTGTTGAAGTACCATCATCAATTGAAAATGTGTTCTGAAACATAACATGAGGTTGGATGATCGTTGGCGCTTATCATTCTGTTGATGTTGGATGGTCTGTTCATACTGGATGATGATGATGATGTAGACCCTTCCTTCTCCCACGGTTCTTAAGAGCAAATAGCCATTTTTGACCCAAGAAACTAGGCCTTTTGAGATCCTTTTTGGTATAACAATACGTATTGTTATGTTCCTTGTGGGCTTTCTATTATTATGTAGTTATCATTTATCTCCACACACATATACAAGCCCTTCTGAAAATATTCCTTAGTAGTGAAAATTCCTTTAAGATGACCTGGTATCCATACATCACCAATTGGTATACTGTAACATCAAGCATACTCATCTTCTCCCTTAAAGGCAGTGTCCTCTTTTTTCAACACCTTTATCACCCTCACCCATTCTATAACTCACTGCAGGCCCACTTCTTCCAAATTCTCTACATTTAAACTCACACTGCAAATAACCTCTCTCTGCTCACTGCAAAATCTTGTTTTTATTCACATTTCCTCTCGAGTTTCTCCTTTCACACACTTCTAAATTTAATTATAAAATTCAAGTTTTTCACTCGAATCTGTCGCCAGCGCCGTGTCATCAGCAAACAACAAAAAGAGTATGGTTGAGTGAGCTGAAAAGGGTACGATGAAATGGCATGGACATGTGTTGAGGATGAGTGAGGAGAAGTGACTAAAACGATATGAGAGAAATTTGGAGACCAAATTAGAGAAAGTGGGTTGGCTGTGAGCCGACAGCCCTGTCCAGGTTTCGAGTCCTGACAGACGTGTGCTCGATTTATTGTCACCCCTAACAGAGCTCCACTATGGTTACAGTATCGAAGCACTGGACAGAATCTTCCCTTTCATCCCATGGTAATATGGTCTATAGCACTGGTAAGCGCAGCAGTGAAGTCTTCAAACATCTGGATCGGACGCGTGACTTGATGGATTTGCTTGACTAGGGTGCGTGGCGCTACCTTCAACCCAGCTGGAGTGGACTATGCGACCATAAGCTACTGGTGCACACGTTCTATCCCATTATGTAGGTGACAAGACTCGAATTCCGAATATAAGACTGCTATGTGCGGAACGTCTGGCAGGGGTGAGTCTTACCTACTACTAGATACTGACTCTCCGTCATACCCAAAAGTTACTCCTTGTGCTGGTGTAAGACACGTGACCTTCCTGTCTACGAAGCGGCACCAATTGAGGCTTTACGGACGCGCGACTTGTTAATCCCAATAAGTAAATCTTGTCCAAATGACCAAAGAAAGACAGCTACAAGGTCCTATGACGGCAGGAGGTCAGCTGCCGTGCAGAGGAATCTTCGGAATGAGGGTGTCCTGGACACTCCCTCGATCATGTGGTCCGCATCCTAGGATGAGTACGGCAACGCATCTCCACCTTGTAGGCTTCTGTATTGATCACAAGAAACGTTTCCATGGAACGGAACACTCATAATGCCGTCAACTACCGGACTACATACACCGTAATGTCTTGCAATTATCATGCTTCAAGCCGCGAACAGTGAAAGATTATCTTTTTCATTATTTTGTTCATCTTGTTATAGTAACTATAGTCGAATTTACGTTTCCTGTTTATGCATTTCTTCCACGTAGAGCTTTTAATTTTTCCTTTTATAACTTCAAGTTTTAAGTTTATTTTGAGGTTCTTAGTGGAGAATCTCTCGACAAACAAAACGAAAAGCATTACTAAGAATCTTAACACCATCAGCGATGCATATCATTCACTAGAATTTACAGAAAAATTCATGAGAATCTTTCCTTAACGTCTATATTCCCAGATGCAACATTTTGCCTCACATGAACTGCCAAGTGAACGTTATGACGACTCCAAATACACCATGGTGCATCCCTCCCTCGCCTGGCAAGACTGTGTTAGGAGTGTCAAAGACCATGTCTCTGTGACACATTTCTGGCTTGTAAATTCACAATTTCTTGTTCAGTTTTCCTCAAAAACCTCGGAGCCCTTCGATTAAGCTGCCCAAATGTACTGATTATAACAAGTATGATAAAGAAAAATCTTTATTTATCACAAATATATCAAAAGTTTTGTTTTTCGATGCACTTTTTTTTATGGTTCTCTAGATTATAAAGAGCATCTGGTTAGTTTGATTTGACAGTGAATTCATGGTAGTAACTGTCGATCTTGTTATTCAGAAAAGGAATGGGAAAATGCTCCTAGTTCACGATCATCTTTTATCATTTCGTAATTCCTGTACAAAAATGCCGACACACTCATGTCCCAACTGTGACAAGCGTCTCGTTTCTTTCTCAACAACACGAGAGAGAAAACATCCTGACAATGTCTGACACGGCAACACTACCCCACCCAAGTTATCAGGTTGTCAATTAAGTCTTTTAATTACGTCGTCTGGTCGTCACAGTTTGTCCAATACAGGGGGCCCCTGCCACCTGACCCAGCCTGTTTCTAATTACTAGAACAACATTTTTAGACGGGAGTCTCCCTTGGGATTTCTTATTTTCCACGTTTATTTCGCTTTTCTTTTACTTCCCTCCTTTCTAATCGCGTATTGAAAGTCGATACACAAAAACTCTTCATTGCAGACTATCTAGGGTATTTTTCGCGATACGGCTGTTTTAGAATTATATTTAAACATTTTTTACCGAGTAACGACAAACGAGAACATACACCTAACTTTCTTTGGACATAAGTGCAAAATATGTCCAAATCCTCTCAGCACGGAATTGTAAAACCGTCCAACCAAAGACCTATTCGTAACACACGCTCGTACAGACCTACTCGTAGAGCCAATCCTCACCACACGCGTCCTCAACTGTTCATTTACAGCTTCGAAAACAAAGCAAACGCACTCACGTTCGCGCTTCAGCACTTGCTTTGTAAACAAAAAACAAAACACTGAAGTTCTCGGATAAGAACCGAATATGGAAACATAAGAGAAGTGGTACTGAGGTAAGAGAATGAGAAGCATTAGACAATGAGAACAACAAGAGAACAACAAGAGATGGGAATGAAAGGGACAACTGTAAGCTACGAGGACGGAAGGAACGAGACAGAATGTGGCCAGTAGTGGAAAATAGAAGAGATGGGAATGGGGGAATGTAAGGGGAGGAAAACAACGGTGAGGGTACGAGAGGGGGATACTGAAAGAACTGTGGTGAGGGGAGCGATGCAAAAACAAGAGAGCAAGGAGGGAAATGACAATAACAAAGGAAATAAAGAGAAGTGGGGAGGGGGGGGGAGAGGCTAAAAGGTAAAAGGAAGATGAGAAGTTGGTGGCAACAATAAACAGTGAGAAATAGGAAGTGAAACATAAAACTGGAGAACAGATGGTTTCAAGAAAGCTATGGCCTCGTTGTCAGGGAAAGAGAGATGCATCGTCTTCAGGATGGAATCCCATCACTAGACAAATGTTAACCAGAATGATGGAGACGTGTTGATAGGAAGGAGATGGGTGATGCAAGAGGGAGGAGGAGACGGGTGATGGTGGAGGGAGGAGGAGACGGTGATGCTGGAGGGAGGAGACGGGTGATGTTGCCGGGAAGAGACGGGTGATGCTGCAGGGAGGAGTGAAGGACGTTACCAGGAAGAGAAAGGTGTGTTACCAGAACTGAAATACGTGACCAGCAGGAAGGACATCCGTTGCCTGGGGGAGTACCGCTTTTCGTCAGTGGAAAGGTGTGCGTTTCGAGGAGGAGGGGAACGTTACGTCCCTTGGATGTGAAAGGTGGGGCACCACGATGGACACGCGCCAGCAGGAGGGAGGTAGGTATATCATCAGGAGGTTCGTCATCAGGAGGGAGAAACTTCCCCACCAGGCAGGCGCGTGTCAGGGAGGGAGGTGCGCCGCCAGGAAGCAGGAGGTGTGTTATGAGAAACAAGATCGTGAGTGACCGAGAAGATGAACGGCCAGGGGAATCATGGTTCGCCACCGGCGAAAAGTATGTCATCAGGATGTAGGACTTGCGTCGCCAGGAGTAAAGATGGTTCGTGTCCTCAGAGGAGATGGATCCCAACGTCAGATGAATGTGCGCTGCAAGGAGGTGATGAGCTGCCAGGATGAGGAAGATATATCGCTAAGAGGAAGATGGTGCGTCTCCAGGAAGAGTAGGAAGGAAATGCGTTTCCAGGGAGGAGGAGGCGTGTTGTCTATAAGTGAAAAAGTTCATTGGTAGGAAAATAGATATGAATCAGCTAGAGCAAGGTGGTGTATCACCAGAAAGCCGACATCCGTTTCAAAAAAAGAAAAAAAAAGAAAAAAAGAGGAGATCCGGTGCCTGGAGAGCCTTGCATATCTAGGAGGAGGAACTTGTTTTGCGTCAACAGAGGTAAGGCCTTGCGTCGTCAGGAGGAGAGAGTCGTCTCTCCAGGAGGGAGGGAGACCTTGCGTCGAATTATGTCACCAGGAGG
Organism: Panulirus laevicauda; assembly: GCA_032273605.1. Classification (NCBI taxonomy): domain Eukaryota; kingdom Metazoa; phylum Arthropoda; class Malacostraca; order Decapoda; family Palinuridae; genus Panulirus; species Panulirus laevicauda. The sequence goes on along the minus strand of JAUTXX010523460.1, from coordinate 2,390 downwards.
AAGGCGGCCTTGCGTCGTCAGGAAGGAGAATGTTGTGTCACCAGGAAGACGGCCTTGCGTCGTCAGGAGGAGAGAGTTGTGGCACCAGGAGGAAGGCCATGTCTCGTCAAGGAGAATGTTGTGTCACCAGGGAGAAGACCTTGCGTTAGGAGGAGCGAATCGTGTCAACAGGAAGAAGGCTTTGCGTCGTCAGGAAGAAAGATTTGTGTCACCAGAAAGGAGGAGAGACTTGTGTCACCAAGTGGAAGGATTTGCGTCATCAGGAGGAAAGGTCGTGTCATAAGGAGGAGGGCCTTGGGTTATCAGGAGGAGAGACTTGTATCACCAGGAGGAAGGCCCTGCGTCGTCAGGAGGAGAGACTTGTGTCACCAGGAGGAAGGCTTCGCGTCGACAGGAGGAGGAGGAGGAGGGAGACAAGAGTGGGTGAGAACTTAAATCCGTCATTAGCCAGCTCAGGCCAGGTATAAAGTCTCTAATTGAACGCTGCACTGGGATCTAATTAACACTTAGACATCTTCGCATCTTCCAGGTCACTTTATTGCAGGTTTCCAGTTGATTAAAGAAATTCAATATTACCCGAGTAGAGTGAGGAGGCAATGAGGGAGGAATGAGGCTGAGAGTGAAAAGGAGGAAAAGAGACAAACAAACAGAAACATTGAAAATATGAAAGAGCAAATGCATCACATGTACTGTGAAGTGTGCATTTTTGAATGTATGAGCGTATATGTATATATTTATGAATAGGTAGTTGGTACACCTATATGTGTGATGTAGTGCTACATGGCTATTATTGCTTGTGCATTACCAATGTGTTACTATGCAATTGATCAGGTGCTTAAGTTTCGAGCAGGGACGAGGTTTATCATTTCTATTTGGAGCTTGGCGGTTGGTCATGTTTTGTTTTGGGTGGGTAGGATCTTATGCTGAGGCCTGAGTTGTGGGATGAGTGAGTTTAGTGGATAGCAAAAAAAAATGCATGAGCCTATTTGCAGGGAAGGAGTGCGGGTGAATAGGAGGTCTACGAGAGAAAGCAACGAGATGTCAAGGTGGTGGTGCAAGGGCTGAAAAAGTGGGCCAATGAGAGCTGGAGTGAGTGATTAAACTTCAGTTAGCATGAGAGACTATTTTGGCAGGAGGTTTGCAGTGAAAAACAATAATCAGGAAGGGGGGAGGGCGGCAAACGGAGGAGTGGTAACAAAGACACGAGGAAGAGATGTGATGAGTACTTTAGATATGTTCGATTGTAGATTGGCAGATTAAGGGGGCTTGGGTCAGGAAGGTATGTAAAGTGAAAAAGCCATGGCATGTGGTTTGTCGAGAGGAGAGGAGATAAAAATCTTGCATAAGATGAAGTGCGGCGAGAGTGGATGGAATGGTAGTTGAATTTCTTATGAGAAAAATTATGTTGTTGATTGGTTAGTTAAGATTTTCATTGTATGTATGGCTCGTAGCGAGGTACCCGAGGATTAGTGCAATGCATGTCTAGTGCTACTGTATGAATTCAAGTGGGACAAAAGTGCACGTTCAAATTACAGAGGTTTTAAGTCTTTCGAGTGTTGCTAGTGACTTACATGGAAAAGCGGTGAATAAAAGGGTGATGGAATGCACAGAACTTCAGGTTAAGAATAATCATGTGGCTTTAAGAGTAGTAGGAGTTGTGTCGAATAGATGTTTGCTTTGAAGAGTTGGAATTGGGAAACACGCTGTCTTCGATCGTAAATACAGATTCAAAACAATTATCGAAGATCTCTGCCATGGCTTCCTTGTCACCATTTTTCGTAATCAACGAGCCAATATACTGGATATTGGCTCTCTTGTTTTTAACAACTGTAAAACTCTATATTTTCTTTTATTTTCGGCAACAGACGACAAGTATCAGTTTTTCTAACTAGATTCATATAATTTACTCTATCTTGTTACTTATTAGACTCAGAGTTTTTTTATGCTACTTTCTTAAACAATAGACACTTCTTTATTTCATCGTTTCACCGATTTGGCTTTGTTTTGAACGAAGGCCCTTTACTACGCTCTGGCCAATATGATACTTCTTGAGCTTTGAAAGTTTTACCGAAACTTTCCAAGTTTTGTCTATCATTGTTACTAACGATATCGTCTCATATTTGCCTGTTAAGAGCAATGCGAGAATCGTCAAAATCTGGATGTCTAAAAGCTGGTACTTTTTCGTAACTTTCACGTTTGGGGCTCCCGTGGTGTAGCGGTTAGCGTTCCTGACCGTGACATATTCACGGTCCGCCCAGGGTCGAGCGCACAGGTTCGAATTCTGGTTGCGGCAGTTGGTCCACAGTCAACTTAGCTGTTCATCCATACTTAGGGGTTGACCGATAAAATGGGTACCAGGCTCATGATAGGGCACACACACACACACACAT
>JAUTXX010523449.1:0-11309 GCA_032273605.1 Panulirus laevicauda | reverse complement strand
TATATCGGGTGTCTCTTTGGTATTCTGCTTTTATGTTACGTGGTGTGAGCATGTGAAACTGGTTTGTGTTTGGTACTTGGGATGGCTGTGTTGCAATATGGGTGTTGGTAAAACGAGTGGTGGCGATAATAATGTTGGTAATTTGTTTTTTAATGGTAGAAATGTTGGCAGCGTACGTGTAATTATATCAGTATTATATCAACGTGAGCTATGTAAACGCTGTACGTGGTGACAAAGTTGTAGTTTAACACTGTCTGTGGCGTCCGTCCACAACATAAGTGCAACACAACAACACAGCAGTGTTCCAAAGTCCAGCAAGTGTTGCGGCGGAGTGTTGCAGGAGCGTAGAGGGGGGAGTGGTAACGCTGGTGCCAGAGCCACAACCACTAACAGTTGTACGTCATCGTCTGTTGGCGTCATCCCCTCACTTATCGACATACCTCGTGCCTCTCTTTCCTTCGTACGGTGCTCAGGGAAGAGGAACCAACTGATGCATAAAGGGAGTGTTGAAAGGAGGGGAGAGGTTCATGGGTCTGTCCTACTGTAAGACGGCATTGATTTTTGGCCCAGCGCTTGGAAATCACCATGGTAGCGGGAGTGGTATAGTGGTGGTAGTTGTAGCGGTGGTTGTGGTGTGGTGGTTACACGGGAGGGATAAGTTAGACACAAGACATGGCGGTCCGTAGCGACGGGGGGTATCTGCCAGAAGGGGGACAGTAATGGTATCATAAGCTCCTCATCCATAAAGATGGAGATGGGGGAGTGGAGGAGAGGGACGCTAGTGATGGTGGTGGTGGTGGAGGTGGTGGGGGGGATAATAATGGTGGTGATTCAGAGGAAGTGTGAGTGATGCTCGTAATGTTTGTTGGGGATGGTGGTGGCTACATTCACCACTTCTGTTATCCATCGCCCCTTTCCACTATTAGTTCCCGTTACTATCATTCACCACTCCCTACTATTATAGTCACCACTGCTATCATACATCACCCACTACCATTATAGTCACCACTGCTAGCTATCATGCATCACCCACTACCATTATAGTCACCACTTCTAGCTATCATGCATCACCATAATCATGTTTCCCTCCACCAACACACGAGGAACATCTTCAGACTCCTATCATCAGTCATACTAACTCCCTCCCTCACTTCCCATTCAGTATTTCCCTCATGTTTGGCCTCTCTCTCTCTCTCCCTTTCCCGCCCTCCCCTTGCGAACATCTCCTATCAGTCATACAGAAATCTCAACACACCAGGGGTTAAGGCGCCTCTGTTCTTAACAGTCTTCCACAGCTTCACCCTATCTGTCTTTCCTTGCTACACCCTACCGTCTTCCCCTGTCTCACACTGCCGCCCTCCCCTGCATCACCCTGTCTGTCTTCCCTTGCTTTAACCCGCCGTCTTCCCGTGCCTCGGCCTGTCTGAGGATATAAGACACTAAATTCTTAAATCCTAGCGTTCCCTTTCATGGCATCCTTAGCAGGATATAAAAACCATTGATCCTAATCAGAGCATCGTGTTTGGAAGGCGAAGTTCGTCGGCTCTAGTTGCAACAGCTCTCCAAAGTGTCGGATATTGACCCCTCTGCTAGCACGACGGTACGACCCTTGAGCACGACGGTTGTGGCCTTTAGACACGACGGTACGACCCTTGAGAACGACGGCTGTGACCTTTAAACACGACGACACCAGCGTGATATTCGACCGCTTTCCTCACAGGCCTGCCTTTCATCAGGAAATTTTGGCAGCCTTTCTTCATAATACGATTATCTTCATAACCCAAAGCAACGTCTCAAATAATCATGTTTATGTATACGTCCGACTTAAGTGTTGTATAACTAAGAACTCTTGTATTTCCTGTTCTACCTGACAGCATATACTCCTAGATTATGACACGCAATCCTAACGTGACATACTATTCTAGCTATGATTTTAAAATTCCAAATGATGTATAAAATTTATTTCATAAATTCGAATTAACTCCCGCCGTGCTACAGTCTGTCTCCACAGTTTTCCGACTATGACGGTACATTGCAACTTGATTGATTATCATCTGCCATCTCAAAGTAAGACTATGTTTTCGTCATACTCAAAAGAGGAAATCTCGAGGAAATGAAATACAAAGTGCAACGGCTTTTCTCGAGTAAATTCAAAGACACTCGTAAGGACGAATGTCTTCATGTTTCCATAGTTTCTAACACCAGTGTACCACACACAAACACACACAAAGGGTGCAGTTAGCCAAACATTGCCTTCTCCCCACTTCTGTAGAACACGTACAATATCCTACCCTTTGGTCCCCTGAGGAATGTGCATCTCCTACCTTCACCTCCCTGATTCTTGATTCCTTTTGGTTCTCGATTACTGAGCCTACTTTTTTCTTTCAGAAAACCCTGTTAACGTTTACAGCCTTAGCTATCCTAAGGCCGTTATTAATGATAACTGTTCTTCTAAATTGGTACTATAAGGTTTAATACTGAACATTTACAAGTGTTAAATTAAAATTGTTCAGTCACACTGGACCGTGCAAATCCCATCCAACAACTTTCAAAAACATGTTCAGATGTACATCAATTCCTAACATTAAACACAAAAATTCTACATCAACACAATAACCCTCTGTCGAGAAATATTTTGGGACAGTCTTGGACAGATACAAAGACTTCAAATCAAGCAAGAACGACCGTAATCGTGTGCTAATATAAAGTTTCTTCCAAGACCGATCAAAGTACGCACGGAGGCTTCCAGTCATGCAAGAGCAGTCGGTGGTAACTGGCAAAGACGCTGAGGACTTGGCCGGCCACCAATCAGAGCGCGTGTGGCCGAGGCGCGGAGTCACATGACCACAAGACGTGCGCTCATTGGCCCACTCTTCCCAGCTTATATAATCACGATTTTTGGCCACATTTTCCCTGCTCTCTGCTACTACTCTGATGCTTTTCCTCTCATATTGTGTCCGACTTCTCTCGTTTTCTTAGAATCACCCGATTATTATTCTCACATTTCATTCTTACATGTGCATTTTGTTTTGAGTGGATTTCCCCTCTTCTTCATCTTTCCATTTCTTGATTTATCTTGCAATGTTCACTTGAGGTTTTCTTTCTTAACCTATATGTTCTATAGGGGAAGAGAGCTGTACACTTATTAGACCTATCTCTTGAAAATTATCTTATACGATCTTTCAAACTCCTGCATGCTAACCTCATTTACCACATCCTCATTCAGTTTATTCATCAACTACTCACACTGAAAGTACTTCTTAACATCTTTATCAATGTTTCTTACTCGATTTCATGTTATGTCTGTCTGTGTATGTGTTCTTTTATCTACATCTTTCTCAGCCTTTTCGTCGAAGACGTACTCGATTTTTTCCCCCACATTTGCTCTTTTCGTTGCCTTTTATCTCACGTCTGCCCCATTATCTTTCATCGTATCTTCCCTGCTCTTCTTTAAACAGCCCCTTTTCCTTCCTTTTTTTCCCCCTCCTCGCGTCTGCCCCTGTCTCCGCTTTGTTATATTCCATCGAACCCGCAGCTTCCTCCTCCGTCTGCAGGGGAGGACGAGGAAACAGAGGGTCGCCGAGGCAGGTCAGTCAGCCAGCAGTGTAGGGAGTGGGAAAGGGTCGGGACAACACACATATGGCTACACAGACCAAACATTCTCAGGAACTAGTTCAATTTCTTTGAGATAATGAGGGCGTCTGTGTTTACAGTGGGATAGTGAATCAGGATATCATCTTTCCATTAGTTTCTTCAGGTTGAGCTCTTACATAGTGACTCCTGTCACTCAAACTCGTTGAGAAAATTCTTTTTATAATTAACAAAGACCAGTAGCGTCCCCCTACACCATCTTCTGCCACGCCTACTTCGGGACATTGTACGAAAAGGTCTTGCTGGCGTTGAAGTTTGGAATATAGAGAACTTAACCTTACAGCTCATGGGATCCAGGCCTGAACAGCGTTCTCCTCCATGGAAGGCTGTAGCTATACCAATCCTGGAATACCGTCATAGGATCTGGAATAGGTGATATAAATTCCCCCTTCCAGAGTTCGGGAATTGCTGAGTGGTGCAGATGCCATCTAAACCAAGTCTGTGTGATTCTAAGAGTGATACGCTACGCGTTTCCTCCCAGTGCTGCTGGAACGCTGATACGAAACGTGTTCCCTTGCTGCTCCAGGAACACCAGAACGTTCCGTATTCCCTCTCCTACCAGAGGACTGGAATGCATCATGTTCCCTAATGTTACTAGAACACTAGAACGCACCGTGTTCCTAGCTGCTGTTAATGGAACACTGGAACGCTCCGTCTTTCCTGCTGCTGCTGGAACACTGGATCGCACCGTGTTCCCTGCCGCTAATGCTACTGGAACACTAGAACACACCCGTGTTCCATGTACTGCTGCTGTGAATGGTACACTGGAACGCTCCGTGTCCCCTGCTGCTGCTGCTGGAACAAGGGCTGTGGCTGGGTCCCTCGCGTCAGGGTGCACTGACCTGCTGGCTTTCTTCCAGTTATCCAGGTCTCCCAGCCTGGCTGCTCCAGTGGAGGAGTCCCCCCGAGTTAATCCCTCGGTGATCAGGGTTGTTCCAGGCCAGGGGCTGGAACAGCCGGGCTCCAGCGGTGTCATCTCTCTGTCCTCGTTGCTTCAGTGATGATCTTAGTAAGGACGCTCCCAAGTCATGTACATGTGTTTAAGATGGCCTGAGTAACCAACAGGTTTTAACCTCGAGTAAGGTTGCTCTCTCTCTCTCTCTCTCTCTCTCTCTCTCTCTCTCTCTCTCTCTCTCTCCACGGTACGTTCCTTCATTACCATATCAAACTTGATTAGACCGTCTTGTTTGTCAGGTACAATATGGCTTCTCTTTCTCGACCTCTCCTGTACTCTCTCTCTCTCTCTCTCTCTCTCTCTCCTGCACCACCTTGTCCGATTCTGTGGATCGTCCTCTCTCTCTCTCTCTCTCTCCCCAGTGCGGACCAGATATGTCTCATCCTCCGGTGTAACTTCACACTATTTCCGCCTTTATGTTCGTGTGTTATTGCTGCCTTGACTTTTTGCGGGCCTCGGTCATGGGTGTGTAGCATTCTCTTGCCCCGAGTGTCTCTTTCCCGTTGACTGTGTCTGCTTGTGGGGTGAGAACGATGCTGTTGAGCAGCTATTTCCCCTGGACGTTTTTAATCTGTTGTTGATCCGTTCCTCGTCTTCTGTTTACTCTTCCGGCTATTAATTTTACCGTTGGTTCCCTAAATATGTCTGATCTTTTCTCTTCAGTCCCGATGCCCATATTTTACTTTGCTGTTCCGCACCACGTTTTCCACTGCCCACCTACCCATTTTTCTTCTACCTAGATTCCCACTTTCCACTGCCTTCATCTGAGCCCCTCTCTCTCTCTCTCTCTCTCTCGTTTTGTTGCCTAGTTCTCTTATCTCTCACATGATCTCTTCTTGCCTACATGACATATTCGTACATTACTCTTAGTTAACCTTCTTAAGCACGAGAGTACGACCCCTTGATTATGGTGTCCAGGTCTTTGACCCGAACCTAAACTGTACCGTCGTGCTCAAGTGACTGTACCGTCGTTATCAAAGATCGTACCGTCGTGCTCAAGGATCGTACCGTCGCACACAAAAGGTTGGGTATCTCTACTTAAGCCGTCCGCAAGTTTTTATCCCTAGGATGGCCGGCTGCTAAGCTGTTGTGCCGCGTTGTTCCCATGGCGACCCCGTGTATCCCAGCTCCCAGCTGGCCAAGAAGACCTCCCCCCATCCACCACCTCTCTTAGCCGCCCCCTTCCCTCCAATAAATGTGGGGGGAGGGGGGTTTATCTCCTATATCTGCCCCTCTCGTTAGAATTTCCTTACCCACCCTAAAATATCGTTGGGTATTTCTTTACCCCCTAAAATTGTTTTTTTCTCATTCACGACAGTGCTTGATTCCATGCGATAGTTGCATTCATTAAGTGGTTTATACTTTAGATTACGATGGTATGATCCATTAAAAGTCTAATGGTTTAATGCTTTCGATATAGTGGTTTACCATTAACGGCGCAGTGGATGAATTTTTAAAGTGCAATCTTAAGTCCAAAAAGTAAACGGGTTTAGACTTGGTAAAGTGGTTTTAAATATCAAGGTTGTGGTTTAATGCTCTGAATACAATTATCTAGTCCCAAGAGAATTGTGGCTCCAAGTTAACTTTGGGTACGATATTTGAACCTCTTGAGTACGATCGTCAATACTGATGGCTCAATTTTTCATTAAACTCACCTCGATCTCCTGAGTGAGCTCGGTAATTCCATCCATACAACGTAGCCTTTCAAGTACGAACGACTTAACACTCTGATACGAAATCTAACCCATCAATTACATCACCATTAACCTTCAAGCAGGGAAACATCTAAATGGGTACAACAATCTCATTTCGTTTTGCATGAGACTCTTTACCCTCCCCTCAGGTAAATGTCAATCACATGAGTCCAGCTTCAGCTCCTTCATGTAAATATTTGACATCATCTGAGTCGTGATAATTCTACTGAATAACAAGGAGAAAAGAAGAGCAAGAATGGCCATGAGCGACGAGAGCCGTTACATTCTCGATGATTCCTCTCAGGCCGCTCGGGAGCAGCGCCCGGTGCACGATGATTCCCTCTTTTTTCTCCCTCCCATCAGTAAACACCGCCTTAAACATTACCAAGGAGCATGTAGTGCTGGTGTACCCTCTCTGCCTGGCTGATGATTTGATGGCTTTTGCACAATGGCAGTGTCTGCCCCTTTGATCAGGGCGGAGGAGGTGGCAGGGTAGGAATAATTACGGAAGGGAAAGAGGAGAGGGGTGGAGTGACGAGGTTAACAAAGATTTCCCGAAAAATGCTGGGGAGCAGAGAGGGAGAGAAGAGAGAGTAATAAACGATGTGAATTTCCTTTTTCTGTGTTCTATAACACACTGATGTTCGACTGTCCGTTTGATAATGAAAGTATGAGGAATCTAATCATGTGAACGAAAACACGAGTCTTGAATGTCATGGACTTCACTTTGGTGATTTAAATAACCCCTACCACTCCATCTTACCGGTCTGATCCCTTATCCTTTCAGTTTCACATTACAAAGAAACTACTGCAACACATACCCAATTATACCCATGTGGGATTACAGGAGTACCGGATTCTATAGTTTTAAATGTGTGTAGGACTACATATACATCCGGAAGGATACATAAAAAGATTTGATGGTTTACGCAAGATTATCTGCAGTCTTAAATGCATAACGTTGTATATAGTCATTCCCTATCCACCTCTCCCTCCGGCTCAACAGCCAATAAGACAAGAGTTGAGAAGGAACAAAAAGCAGTTTGGTGAAAGTGTACTGCCTTGGAAAATCTATACGAAAATGCGAGTAGAAAAAGTTGCCTATTTGAAACGGACACGATCTCAAGTGTGGCTACAACACGAACAACAAGCAGGCCTATTTATCAATGAAGTAATGAAGTATTTGTCTAGATCTGAAGGCAATGATAATATTTTTATTTACTATAGATGAAAGTAGTTTACTCCTGTATTATTCTACAACACTAGCGGGAAAAAAAATGCCTATGTTGCTACATCCTCTTATCTTCATATCAATATTTCCGATCCCTGAACATAAATGAAACGAAAAGAAATTTTCGTATATATCGAATTCATATAAGTTATTTTGAAAACCTGGACCTCCTCAGACAGACTACGGTTACATATACTTGGAATCGCTGGTGTATATGATTAAAAATGTATGCGATTACACGTATATGAAAATACACGTGTGAAGGATGTAAGTTCCTATGCGACGACACTCTCTCTCTCTCTCTGATCCAATTTGCTTGCACGCGAAGTGAGGTTGTTGAAGGCGCTCAGGCCTTTCCTTAACCTCCTCACTCCTCCCACCACCCCAAGCTATCGGGCTCAAGAGAGCTTCGGGTAAGAGTTCCCGGGAGCTCAAATCTTGATGAGATATGTAGATGGAGAAGCCATCGTGATAAACTATTTGTCGTTTTATAGTGCGCGCGCGCGCGTGTAAATTTCTGCACGTACGTGACTTTATATTTGCATGTTTTTGTTACGTTTTTTAGGTGTATAGTGTGTATACAAATGTACATACTGTATGTATGTATATGTATGATGTGGCTATGTATACAACCTTCTTCGTGTGTCAAGTTTTGACACCAAACTTAAAAAACTTAACAATTCCGTACCATATCAGCGTCGCTGTTCGTCCGTATCTCTTAATCTTAAACATGTCACTTCTGATTTCCGTAGGTATCAGAACGTAAATTTATTTCTATTATAAAGCCATTTTATACATTTCTTTATTCACCGTGTAGTATCTTAAACTGTCTTTCATCCGGTATATATCCGCGAATTCATCCTTGATAAATGACAAAATCATCGATTACATCCCATCGACCCACATTTGATGTAACGGGTAATGTATTACCCTTTTGACATATTCTTCCAACACTAAACATAATTCCATTTCTCCAACAGGATTACTGGGCGCCGAAGAACGGGCCGCCGATTCTCGACAAGTCACAAGACTGGAAGTTGTTGGCTGGACGTCAGAACGAGACGCACACCATGATCCGCGTTCGTCGCCCCATCACACCCAACACGGCGGACGACATTGAAGTATTCGTGAGTATTATCCCAACAACAACAGTGAAGTATTCGTGAGTATTATCCCAACAACAACACTGGAATATTCGTGAGTATTCTAACAACAACACTGACGACATTTATCAGTCCAAATCTTCGAAAGAATTCGAGGATGTAAACTAAGAAACCCATGGCAAAAACATTAGGCTTCTCTCAGTATTATCATTCCTACAGTAATATCAGAGATACTGAAGAAAAGTATATATAATATACTTTGACGACCATATCCGTTATGTCACGACAAACTATTTTCCAACTGCCCCATTAATTTACGCAAGCAATCGAAAACTTCGGTAAAACCACATTATGTCAAGATCACTTTTTTAATGTATCAGGAAATGAACTTATGGATAACAGGTATTATAAATACATCTGCCATTTCAATCGTGAGAACTTGAACTTTAGCATCGTTGAAAATTAAAAGACTTATAAACTCAAGAATCTACAAATAAGCTTAAAGGACAAATGGAATATGTGAATTAAGGTCAAATGAGAGATTATATACTGATGAATGAGACTTTTTCTAATGCAACATGTGCTATTAATAAGGTCGAATGAGAAATTATCTAATGATGAATGAGACTTCTTTCTACTTATTGAATTCCTTGTATATAAATAACTTTTTGATTTCTGTCGTACCATGATAGTTTCCTCGTACTAACTCCCCATTAACAAGCATCCCTTACAAACTCTCCCTCAACAAGCACCCCTTACTAACTCCCCCCTCAACAAACACCCCTTACTAACTCCCTGTCTGTCCATCTCCCTCCACCCCAACACACCCTTTACTAACCCAACCCCATAACTACCTTCCCTCTCCCCCATCTCCTGCACTCCTTACATACTAACCCCCCACCTTAGTAACGACTTCCCCCTCCCTCCCTCAGGACTGGCCGACGTGGATACTGTGGGCGTGGCACCCACACGACCCTGGGGACGACCTGCACCCGGACTACCACCAGCAGCACCGAGGGGCGCGCCAACTCTGCCTCCTGTCCACCACCTGCTGGCCTACCCCGCGCTCCCACGCCTCCGTCGTCGCCTCCTCCAGACACCTCCTCCTCCTCCTCCTGCTGTTGTTGTCGGCGCTCTTCTCGCCTCTCTTATGAACCGAAGCATAGAGCCCTTCAGCCACAGCGTCTCAGCGGCCCTAACGGATACCGTTGCCTAAACAAAAATGGTGGGGACGATTTATTACGTGCTCTAAAGAGTTAATAAAGGTCAGGTCAAAGGGCCGGCCATCATTAATCAAACAGGGGAGTCATGGAGGGTGTTATGAATCACACAGTTCAGCCAGGCTGATGTCTGCCTGCCACCGCCGACCCCAAAACACAGGGATTTACTCTCGTCTTCTCAAACCTTATTAATGTAATGGAATCAGTGCGAGGAAATGGTCGAAATGGGGGAGAGTCGGTGGTCGTTTTGGAAGAATCAAACAAGGTCGCTTTCCAAATGGGGAAGAGTCTTGTAAACAAAGTCGCTCTCCAAATGGGGGTAGTCTAAACGTCGTTTTCTGAGAAAAAAAAGTTTTCAAAATCTTTGTGTGCGAGAATCGATCTTCAACCTGAAATTTCAGATACAGTTACAGACGTGTGGGCGTGCATACAGGTAGGTACTTCGTCTTCCCTGAAATCATCTATGAAATTTGATGTATGGTAATTAATGCAATGCCACCTGGAGGGGATGAGACTTGAGTTTGTGGACTGCCAATTAACTTGACTCTTCATCGTACTCGAAAAAGTCTTCAGGGAGATCATACCAGATGATGACTCAAATCAGGCTTTATCTGGTACTAGGGAATTTGATTTGTAATGCAAGGATGTTCAAAGATGTTGTGTCCCAACCCCACATCACTCGCAGTGTCGTTAACCCACACCACTGGTCTAGGGAGGAACCTCTGATCATCCCCCATCCCAAACACCCTATCCCACTACTTTCCGTGGCTTGATTCCCCTCCCCCAGGGTGTATCTCCCTCCCTTCTGCCTTTCAACCATTCAATAATTCGTACGGTCTTAGCGAAGACCAGGGCAGGTCACTACCATCACACAAACACTCGTATGTGCAGAAACACACACACACACACACACACACAAGCACCCCAGCTTAAGCCAAATACATATTTATCGACCAGACGCCGCAAGGGGAGGATGAACACCTGGGTTAGGGATGGGCCGACTAGTGACGTGCCAAAGATTTGAACCAATGAGGACCCGGCCCTGGGCGGGCCCGTGGTGACTCAGTGCCAATGCACCACTGACGCCCACTATGTTGATATGTGCATAAGCATTTCATACCTACACAGAGTAACTTACGCTTACTAACGAATATTTGTCTACGTACGTTTAACCTTCCTATACTACATTACATTATAATCCTCTTTTTCATTTATTTGTGTGTGTGTGTTTCCTGTACTGTGCTTCATGAGGATAAATTTTACCAGACGACAGTGGTCTGGGTTCCTGTACACCATACGAAAAATCATTTAGGCTTGCGATCCCTTTGCTTATGTTTGTATAGGGGATAAAGACGCAATATCTTATACGTTTTGACGAGTAAAATGACTAAGAAAGATTGACTTTTAAGATGATACGGCACGGGTAATTGAATGCCCCTATAAGAGGACATTTCC
>JAUTXX010523438.1:0-11309 GCA_032273605.1 Panulirus laevicauda | reverse complement strand
TGGGTTGGGCCAATCTTTCGTCTGTTTCTTTGCGCTACCTCGCTGACGCGGGAGACAGCGACATAGGTTAATAAAAATATAATACTTTGCTTAACAATGGAATCATCTTGCAGATACACCTTGCAAGCATCAACATTTCAAATGGCTGTTTTACTTCAATTTAATAATGCAGTTTCATGGAGTGTTGCCCATTTACAAGTAAGTTAACTTGTTTATGTTGAGTTACTCTTGTAGGCTAGTTTATCCTGTAGGTATTTGATGTTTAATTTTGATTACAATTTTTCTTCTAGTTTTACTTCACACACTAAAGTGAGTATATTAGTGGCAAATTTAAATTTGTTTTATAAGTTAAAAACATCTTTAAGAAAATCTAACAAGTCCAAAAGTCATTCTCAACATCAGTAAAAACAAGCAGAACACTTACCCACTGTTCCAGTGATGCAAATTCTGTTTCTTGAAGATTTTTTGCCACTGTCATGGTAAGTGGATTTTAATCTTTTAACAGATAATATATAGTCTTGCATTTTGTAAGGTATTCATTTGAGTTTGAAGAAATTTTTTTTATTTTTGATGTGTATACTTTTTTCAAGTATGATAATGATTATCATTTTGAGGTATTTTTATTAATATATTTTGCTCCTCTGCAGTCTGTCTTGCAAGCATGAGAGATTCTCTAGGAAATTATATGGGAAAATGGGGATTAGGACCTAACCTCTATCTTTCAAGTGGCAAACTCTGGCTTCACCACCCATTGCTATCATCCCTACTAAGCAGCAGCAACTTACTCCTGTGAGATCCACCTTTGTCCCATCAGAAACTGCTAGCCTTGTAGTTACTAGACTCTCCCTGCCTGTGATTATGCTGTAAGTCAGTAGTCATGGTCAATAAGGGTGTATCATCAATTGCTAATGAAAGGGAGTACAGTCTCATTGAAGAACTTATAAGTCCAAAGAATTTCATCATTTCATTGTTACAGGAAGTAGTGCAACCTTGAAGCTACAAGAGCTCCTGGAATAACCCTAGGACCTATTTAAGAAAGGGGTCCTTCGGCAATTGTTTCAAAATTTTTCTTCCTTTTCTTTCATACCAGTTCACTGTTTCTGTGTCAGTGAGGCAGCACCACAAACAGACAAAGAAATGGCCTCATTTATTCACATAGCTTCTTCAGCTGTCATATATATTGTGCTGAAAATAGACACACACACACACACACACACACCAACCTTTCCATGGTTTTCCTTGACTGCTTCTCAGGCCTTTGATCAGTCCATTGATTACAGAGTACACATCGCCCCTTGTTTACCACATTTGCTCCACTCCACCCTATCCCATTGCACACATTGCACCCTCATGCATGTTCAGACCCCAGACTCAGAACATCATTCTACCACCTCCTGCTCCTAGTTTCTACCTTTATCATGTTCTGTCCACTAACGACATATGTACCTTCTTAGTAATTCTCTTCTCGCTCTTACTCGTCACATGTCTAAACCATTTCAGCAAGACCTCCTCAGCTGTGTCATACATACTTCTCTTACTACCACACCACTATTGTGTCTTATTTCTTATTCAGTTCACCCTTTACCCTATATTATCCTCAAATATTTCATTTCCAACACATCCACCCTCATCTGTGCTATTTATCTTGGTGCCCATGCCTCGCATTTATACAGCACCATGGGAACTAATTTACCATCATATATACCCATCTGTGCCCTCTCTGACAGTGAACTTTCTATTGACACTTCCACATCAGTGCACCCAGGACTTAGGAAGCCCCTTCACTCACTTTGTAACTTCAGCTAACATAGTCATTTCCTGCCATGTCAGTTCCCACATATCTAAAAGATCCTGCTTCCTCCAGATTCTTTTCATTCGTACTCACACTTCAACCAACAAGCATCTCTCCCCTGCTAAACCAAATAACTTTGCTTTTATTCACATTTACTCTCAACTCTCTCCTTTCACAGCCTCCCAAACTGAGAAACCAAATTCAGTAGTTTCTCTATCATCAGCAAACAATGACCTACTATCCTCCCAGGCCCCTTTTGTTGCAATGTTGATTTTTTTCAGTCTCCATCAGTATACAAAAACTAGTCATATTATACTATTCTTTTAGAAAAGTGCTCATTAAATGCAAAAACAATTTTTATTTAAGAATTAAGACTCAAACGTTCCTTGTTTAGAAAAAGGACAGTATCTACTGACTTGACCAGCCTAAGGATGCATGTTTACAGTAACTTACATTCTTTGTATTATTATTATTAGTATGTTATCTTTGGGGATAGGGGAGAAAGAATACAGAGTGGCGTAGGAGGCTACTTTTATTTTTAGGAGGAGGAGGAAGAAAACATTAGTTCATATCATTACACTTATTTGAAACCCAAAACCTCAATTTTCAGCTTGGAATGTTTATTGAAGTAAATTGTATTATTGTAGTTGTTTAAATGCATTCACTGTATACGATAGTTAGATAGTGAATTTGAGCAAGTGAGGCCATTTCTTCATCTTGATGCTCCCTCGCTAATGCAGGAAATAGTTAATGTATAAAAAAAAAAAAAAATCATCTGTTCCTAACTGCTTTTCTAATATAGAAATGGTGAACATTTAGGAAAAATAACAAGTTAATTCCCAGAGATAAACAACCTTTCTCCCAATTTGTCCATTAACTTTATCATTCCATTTTTTATGTTAGACAAAAATTAATCTTTACTTTGCAGGAGATGACTGGCATTTCACAAGATATTCTTCTTCAAGTAGTTCAGATCCTTCTCAAGTGTAAGCTCCTTATATCAGATGATGATGAGGATATATCTCTGGACTCACGGGTCAACCTTTTCCTTGGATACAAAAACAAGAAACTCAGGGTCAATATCAATGTGCCAATGAAGACAGAGATGAAGGTAACTTGTAATGTTGAATTGTATAATTAATATACCAACGAGAATGTTACTAGCACAACCTCTACCTTGTCATGTATATATATTTTTACGTATACTGTTTGTTCCTCTGAGAAAAATATATAGCTCAGGACACTTTTGCATGAATACATGAGGAAAACATTGATTGATTCAACAGATAGGATAACAGAGAGTTAGTGCACAAATGAATGAGAAAAAATGACTTGTAAAAAGGTGTACTTATGCTTGTGCATTTAAAGTTTTGAGAATGACTGCTGTCATAAATATGTAAGAATTAGACTATATATTGGAGATATGATCAAGATACTAAATTTTCTTTGTCTGCAGATTGAACAAGAGCTTACCCATAAGCATATTGAGGAAGATCGTAAATTACTGATCCAGGCAGCCATTGTTAGAATAATGAAAATGAGGAAAGTTTGTAAGCATCAACAACTTCTCATGGAAGTCCTCAATCAGCTGACACCAAGATTCAAGCCTCGCGTACCAACCATAAAGGTAAGTGCTGACCTATTGCCAATCATTCTAGCCATTGATGTCTGCCAGGCTTGTGTTCATATGTCATGAATATTTCCATCTCTGTCCCCTCTCATTAACCTAATTAGTTATGCAAGCTCAGGACTATGTTTATGAGGCTCCTTCAGCTTCAAGGCTGCACTCCTTGTGGGAGCAGGGTAAGGTAAGTTCCTTCAGGGTGGGAAGGACCTCACCAGTGCAGTACCCATTACTGTCCACTGACAAGGATACGGCCATATCCAAAATAACTTATGTACTGTTTTACCACTTGCTTGCAAATTCCAAGAATTCTGATTTTACAGTTTTGATTCAAGAGAATGAATCTTGAATCTTGATGGTTGGGGACCTTGTTGGGGACCTGATGTGGCATTTGAGTGTATAATTGTGGGGCATGATGTTTAGTTGGTGTGGGCATTTATGTGTATGCATGTTTATGTGGGTGGGTTGGGCCATTCTTTCGTCAGTTTCCTTGCGCTACCTCACTCGCGGGAGACAGCGACTAAGTAAAAAAAAAAAAATGAAATGTTTAAGGACAATATGTGATGTGAGGTGGTTTGATTGAATAAATAATGAAAGGATAAGATAGATATGTGGTAGTAAAAAGAGTGTGGTTGAGAGAACAGAAGAGGGTGCATTGAATTGGTCTGGACATATGGAGAGAATTAGTGAGGAAAAGTTGACAAAGAGGATATACATCTCAGAGATGGAGGGGACAAGGGGAAGCGAGAGACCAAATTGGAGTTGGAAGATGGAGTGAAAAGATTATGAGCGATTGAGGCCTCAGTGAACATACAGGAGGGTGAAGGAATGGATGGAATAGAGTGAATTGGAATGAAGTCATGTACTGGGTCAATGTGCTGTCAGTAGACTGAACCAGGACATGTGACACGTTTGGAGTAAACCATGGAAAGGTCTGTGGGGTCTGGATATGGATAGGGAGCTATGGTTTCAGTTCATTACATATGACAGTTAGGGAATGAGTGTGAGCGGATGGAGCCTTTTTTCGTCTGCTTCCTGGCACTACCTCACTGACGCAAGGGGTGGCGATTCTGTTCCCTGTGTTGAGGGGTGGCACTGGAATGGATGAAGGCGAGCAGATATGAATATGCATGATTATGTATGTATATGGTCATATGTACATAAATGTACTTGTATGTTTTTTTTTATGTATATATATGTGTGTAAACGAGTGGATGGGTCTTTCTTCGTCGTTTCTTGGTGTTACCTTTCCAAGAAGGGAGACTGCAATCAAGTATAATAAATATATGTATATTGTTGCCTGTTTCCTACATAGTAAAGCAGAGATATCTATACAGATTTTGTTTGATATTTATTTTAGCACATTCTAATAGATATTTATTTAATTACAGAGATGCATTGATATCCTGATAGAGAAAGAATATCTGGAGAGAATAGATGGTCAAAAAGACACCTACAGTTACCTTGCATAAGACTTATATACATAAATAGGTAGACATCAGGAAACAATGTAATTATGTGAATATAAAAATGTGATTCGCCACTTCAGGCCTTACATAATCATCCGAGGTGAGTTTCTTTGAAGAAAATTGAGCCTCACTAGATACTTGTGCTATGGTTTGTATATGTTGACCCAGTCACAAGTAATACCTGTCATCACAGGTATATTACTGCTCACATTAAACATGATTGGCTCATTCATCATGTAAGGTCAGATTTATTTATTCATGCTTTAGATTTTTTATATTTTTCTCAAGCATTATGATTTTCTAAATAAAAGTGTATGAAGATGTTATAAAATTTATTTTCAATACAGCTTATACTCAAGTTCATCTTATCATGACATATACTTGTTAAGATTCATTTGTGTTCCAGCAAATGTAAACTAAATAATACTTAATGTAGCTTTTCTTTTCTGTATTATAAACAGGAAAGAGAGCCTACAGAAAAGTGAGTCTCATTTCAGAATATTCTATGAATCAGATTTTTATTATTATCATGTGATCCTCTTCTTACTTCGTATTGCATCAGGTAATTCCCTGTTGCTTTCTCTAAAATGTTCCAATGTCTATCTGCAATTGTAAAAAGACTCTATCTTTGTTCCTGAACATCAAAACATTTTATAAGAATCAAGTCTTTCATTCCCATTATGGGAAGTACCCACAGTCCACTCATTAGGCATTTTAGGGCATTGGACTGCCAATAGTCCATTGTGTCAGTTGTAGTGGAATATGAATATTCCTCATTCTTTATGAAAGTTATCTTTAAATTTTCTGCATTCCTTTTCCATGTGATTATAGGGGAAGGTTCAAAATCATTGAAAATATCAGCTTTATTGCAATATTTTTATGACATACTGTAATGGTAATCTAGAGGTTTTGCATAGTCAGCAATCCCATACTTACACATGCCACATACATTATTGTAATGTATAAGATGCTCTTTCTGTGATCTGTTTGTTAAGGAGATGGTCCATGGTCTCATATTAATGACCTATCTCATCCAGGGCTCAGTAGTTAAAAATGAATCCATTACATAAAAACTGCCTCTATTTGCATAAAGATATTAGGTAATTTGAATTTCATTTGCACTGTCACTTCTTTGAGATTGGGCTTGAAAGCATGTCAAAAATTTCACATCATTTTTTATTGAAGCATGTCAAAAAAATTGTCTTAATCAAAATGGTTTGTAGCACTGTAGATTCCATAAATTCAGTTTAGA
This sequence comes from Panulirus laevicauda, assembly GCA_032273605.1. Lineage (NCBI taxonomy): Eukaryota > Metazoa > Arthropoda > Malacostraca > Decapoda > Palinuridae > Panulirus > Panulirus laevicauda. The sequence goes on along the minus strand of JAUTXX010523438.1, from coordinate 5,172 downwards.
ATCTTCTGTTTCTGCTTGTTTCTGAGCCTTCTCAAAAATGTTGCATAGACAGTACATTGTCCACTGTTTCAGGGAAACGTGTTCAAAATGCAAAAATTTCTATGACCATAGGGATTTTCTTATGATACATTTCTTGACTCTAAGTAAGGTCAGATAATTACATCAGTACATCAGAAATTGATTTTAAAAAATGTATTAATCTGATTTAACCCATTTTGTCTTTCACATACCCAGAAAATCTTCAGTAGGTAATAATGTCCAATGTCCAATTTCAATTAATTTTTAATGAGCTAATGAATGAATTACTGTATTGTTTCCATACCTTGGTTTTTGTAATAAAAAAGGATTGTGCTAGTGGCAGTCTATATTTTTTTCTTCAAAAGCAATCAAGTAATTTTTTTTATTGAGGAATTATGTACTGTTTAACAGGGCTGTGGCAAGTAAATACTTCATTGTAATATATTTTAATGCTTGCATTATATGTATCTCATGTAATGCTGTTACCAGCTGTCCAATATGTCGTATCAGTACGTGGAGAAAAGTAGCGTACAGCAACTTTTACGTGGAAGATGGCATAACAGTATTGTAACCAACACATTTTACGTCAGCTTATGAATTGAGTTGAGGAAAAGCTATTCCACATCTTTTGTGGTGCCACTTTATTACATTTTGCCTCCTTCATAGAGGGTAGTGCCACAGGACTGTTTGTTTTCATGCTCATCACCTTCATTTACCCACCACTGTTGTCACCCAGTGGGAGCAGCAGTATATTCATGTTAGGTTTCTGACATCCGTAGCCACTCATTTCCATAGGTTTTTTTACCTCAGTGAGGACATTCTGTTTGTGGAGGCAAATAATGAGCTTTATTGATGTAATACCCCAAGGTATATTATTGCAGAAGTCATATGACTGTCCCTCAGCTCACTGTATAATGGCATTTTAAGTCTAGAAAGCTTAACGTGCCCGTGGTAAACCACAGAGTGAGATCATGTTTTGGAGCAGTTGTAAATATTTAAGTATTAGCTGACCATGTCAGTAGCTAATGTTATTACATGTATTATTTGTTAATGCTGCTTAGGTACGAAGAATTATAAAGGCATGGCTTGGCATGCATTGCAGAATTACAAGGTCTTAACATAAGACTGCTACGACAGGTAAAGGATATCTGTCATTAAGCAGCATCTTTTGAATAGTACCCCATGCAGGTGGCTCCTCTGCTTTGGGTAAGACTTTGTAATGCAGGTAGTGAGGGACAGGAAGCATCACTGTAAATATTGTAGAGTTTTTATGTAAAACCTTAAAGTTATAGTATCAACTGTTCTAGAATATCATTTTCTGTTGGCTTACGGGATAGAATAAATTATTTGATGTTAATATTATTTCAGTATCCTAGGTTATCAGGTTAATTTATACATGAAAAAATCTTTAAAAGTTTACTAATATCAACTGGGAGAGAATTTGGGTACGACAGCATTATGGAACACGAAATGATTTCAAAGAAAAAACATTTACACAGTGAAATGACTTTAAATGAATAAATCTTATTTCATAGGTTTAATTATAACAGTAAAAGAGTGGCAAACTGTATAATTCTAACCAATTTTTTGGGGGGAAATGAATTTATGCTCATAATCATACAGAAAAGATGGTTTTAAACAATTACAAGAAAAAAGGACTAAATAATTCAAAATTTGTTTCCAAAGTCACTGAACAAAGATTTTCTCCCTCTTGAGATCCATTGTTATGAAAGCGTAGCTTCCAAGCAGGAAAAATATATGTAACTTCAACTGAACATGTCTATGTCAGTAAGCAGCAAGTGAAAATGCACTTCAGTGTGTGATAAAGGCTAATTCCACACAAAGATCCTTATACTGCTTATTAGTACACAATGTGTAAAAAAAGAAAAATAAGCCTAATAAAATATTGCATTCTTAACAAATGACATACAGTAGATCCATGGTTGAGTCATTATCACATCATTCCTTCCTCAGCTGCCTTTGTTGCAGCCTTTGTTGCTGCTGCTTCTGCTTGCTGCTGCTGTATGACTGCTAACTGCTGGTCAAGTTTCACCTCCATCATATCCATCACAACTAGAAGAGGATAATGCACATACAAGCTATTACCCATCACTGAGATACAACTTACAACAATCTCATAAGAAATTTTATACAAGCAAGGGTTTCCACAAGTAAAATTTCCAAAACTCGAAATTATGCCCAGAGTAGTCTAACAATGACTGTGCACCAAAATTCCATTTGAAGATCATTCAAAATCTGCCATATTAAAGAGCTTTGAGTGTGAGACTTTCTTGTACCTGGGTACAGGGAGCTATGGACAATCTTGCCAATGACTTGCCTTATGATCTGGAAGTTAGAGTACCAAAATAAAAGACACATTTTTGAAAAGAAGTAGTTTTTACTTCTCCCACAGACATATACCCTAATGTCCAGACGAAAAAAAACATGCAAGACTACAAAGCATAGGATGCATGGACACAGTTCAACCACAGTTACTAAATGGAAAGAAATACGGATGGAACACAGTGAAAGAAAGCATCTACAGAGACCTATAGAAAAAAGGGATTTAAAAGCTGACATTTTCACTAAACTGACACCAAAGTCCCATCTTAAGAGAATTATTTAGGAGACCAACTGTCCGCCAGCAAATGTGAATAACATTTAAGTTCATGGATAAGGAATTATTCAGGAAGCTGTTCACATCATACAAAAAGCCAAAAATAGAATGTGCCTCTCAAGTTTGATCACTGCACTTACCAAAGCACAAAGAGCTTATACTAATCATACAGAGGAAAGCAACAAATATGGTACCAGAATTAAGAAAGCTAAGTTATAGGAAAAGCTAGAAGCTTTATATTTGCCAAACATGGGAGAGAGAAGAGTAATGGGTGACCTGATCACAACCTTTAAGCTTGTAATATTGATCAATGGCACATACTTAAAGTTTCCTCTAAAATCTATCCATCTATCTATCTGTATCTCTGATGCCTGTTCCCTCTGACAACTCCCATCAAGGTGTGGCCACAGCAAAAGTCTCCACTTATCCCTGTTCTTGCACGCCTACCTCGCATTAATCATTCCATGCATTCTCCCTCTGTTTCTCTCCCTTCCGTATTCCTCCATCCTATTTGCCCACGTCACAGGTGGTCTTCCACTCACACCAACCCCTTTAATTGTACTATCATACACTCTCCTTGTAAACTCCCAGTCTTGCATTCTTTCCACATGCCCAAACCAACTCAAAGTATTACATTTCACCCATTCTACCACAACACAATTCATTCCCTTTGCATTCCTTGCCATGTCACATCTCTCATATGCCCTTTCATTTCTTTTTTCATTCCATCTAGTCACACCACTTGCTTTTCTCATACAGCTCATTTCCTCAACTTGGACTCTTGACCTCTGTGCCTCATTCCGTGTCCATGTTTCGCTGCAGAAGTTGGGAGTACTATGCTGACACTTAATCCTCTCTTCACTTCCATACTTACACCTCTAACCTTCATTATTCTATTATGGGACCTAATGACTCTTCTACCCTTTACTGCTCTTTACTTTCATATCACCACACTTACCCCAAGAGTGAGTGCTCCCAGATACTTAAATTCCCTCACATCTTCCAGTCTTTTTCCCTCAATATCAACAGCACAATTTAGTGCACTTTCTTCTTTCACTCTGGTTTTAAAGAATCTATACTTTCACTCCGTTTCCTTTCAAACCCCATACTTCACTTTTACTTGCATTTACCTTCAATTGCCTCCACTTACATCATAAAACACTTATAACCTTCTGCAACTCCTCTTCACTCTCCGCAAACACAGTATCATCCACAAACAGGCTTGCCACTAGCCACCATATCTCGCCACCACAACACTATTTGATTTCATTCTTTATAATTTCATGTATTCCAGCAACTTGATAGATTTCTGCTTTCCTAGATTTTCAAGTAAGGTTTGCATGCCTCTACATTTTGAAGTCTACAAGCCTTCTTACAAATTATTTGATTCAAATTTGACTTCTGCTTGGCCCACTTCTAAACATGTTAAGTGCAGAAGTGTCAATATCAAGGGGTTTCAACAATCTTTCTCTTCTCTAATTATCTCTCTCACTTAATCATCAAAGCAAACACTTGATCCATACATCTTCTACCATTCCTGAAGCTACAATGTTTCTCCCCAGTCTCAGTGATGCTATGTGCATGCAACCATCCTCTCAGTCTCAGCATTCAGGAGTGTGTGGAGACATCATTGTTAGTGAGGACAATGATAGGGATGTTGGATATGGTAGGTCCTATGATTTTGTATGGATGTGAGGCATGGGCACTAGATCAAAAAATATTGGAAAAGGGTGAAAGTGTTGGAAATGAAATGCTTTAGGACAATATATGATGTGAGGAATGTTGAGTAAGCAATCATTAAAGAAGACAGAGGTGTGGTAATGAGTAAAGTATAGCTGAGAGAGCTGAAGTGGATGTGCTGATATAGTTTGGACTAATGGAGAGGATGGGTGAGGAAAGGATGACAAAAAGGGTATATATGTCAGAAGCAGAGGGGACAAGAAGGGGAAGACGAGTTTAGAGATGGAAAGATGGAATGAAAATGTTTAGAGTGCTTGGACCTGAACATGTAAAGGGGTGTAAGCTGTGCATGGGATAGTGAAGTGGGGTGATGTGGTGTACAGGTGGTGATGTGCTGTCACTGGACAGAGCACATGACATATGATGCAATAGGACAAACCATGGAGAAGTTTGTGGGACCTGGCAGCGGATAGGGGCTGTTGTTTTGGTAAATTACACATGATGGCAAAAGAGTGAATGTGATTGAAGAAGGCCATTTCTTTGTCTTCCTTGCCCTACCTTATTAATGTAGGAAATGACACATAAGTACTGAAAAAATGTATATGTATATTACTTACTGCCTTAAGAGTCCCTTCTGTCTTCAATTGAGCTCCTGCAGCTCTTGCAAAGCCAGAGGTCAGTGTAATGATGTTGTGAGTACGTCTAAGTGGGGTAATTGAAAAGGTCAGTTTTCAGTGTCTTCGTTGTGGCGGCTGCAGTGTGGGAATACAGGGGTCTTGAAATTTGTTGCATTAGTGTTTGCAGGGATGGGTGAGGTCCAGAGCATTCACAAGTGTAACTCATGCAATGCTAATGAA
>JAUTXX010523428.1:0-11309 GCA_032273605.1 Panulirus laevicauda | reverse complement strand
CAGGCCCCACAAACCTTTCCATGGTTTACCCCAGCAGTTTCACATGCCTTGGGTCAGTCCATTGACAGCCCATCAACCTCAGTATACCACATTGTTCCAATTCATTCTATTCCTTGCACGCCTCTCACCCTATTTGAATGGCTTTACTAAATTTCATTAATATTTACTGTAACTATATGTTCTGACTTATTTTTATCATTATATGATTTCCTAAATGACAAAAGTTTTATAGAATGAATTTATTGTCCATTATTTGTCATTTGATTATAGCTTCACTAACAGTTAATGAAATGAAATAATAAGGTAGACTCTGTTGTTTCTGATTAGTATTGTGAATTTTTTTTTATATTCATTAGGGATAACTAATGAATTCTTCAATAAAAAATATGTCTATGACGAGTTAAGATAGTCAATTATGATCTTAGAAATCTCAGGTGCAATATCTGAGTAACAGAGAAAAATAAGAGAGAAAATTCTAAGATATGTTTTGAAGAAAATTATTGATAATACATCACTTAACCAAATAAGTGTTTAGGTGAATGAATCATTATTTCCAAAACCATTCTTGGCTCATACCATTTCAAATATTGTGGATTTTTATATACTCAAAATAGCATTGATATGTGATGCTGTTTATGATTTACCTAATGAGTAAAGATTAGTATGGTTTAATGGTGCAAGATAACTGTGGAACCCTTGTTTGTTTCAGTTAGCATATTGGCAATAACCTGTGTTATTTGAATTGGGATGTGCACATTAGCATTTATTAAATAAAGCTGCTAAACTAATTTACCTCACCTTTGTTAGGACTGATCATAATGCACCAGAAGATTAGATGTTTTCATCCATAAGCTTTGGTGACTGCTAATTTTTTTGGGTCCAGTTAGAGGGATATACAAATATCAAATTTTTAATGTACCATCAGTGAGATATAAAGATACTGTCTGTTAAGATTATTTTTTCATGCTGTTGTGATAATGTCTTAATTTGTTTGCAGTTGTTTGTGTTATGACTGCTTTGCTTTATCACCTGTGCACACTGGTTTTGTTAAACTTAGTATAAGCTAATCATGCACTCATGCACCTTCTATCTGTAATATACTAATCTTTGCACAGTTGACCTGTAGCATTGGGACAAAGAGCAATGGTGTTATGTATAAATAGTTTAAATGTGCATTTGTAATTTTGTGGGGGCTTTGTAAATTGCCTTTCCTTAAGTAGCAACCAAGGCAAAGTTCATTTTATTGACCAAAATCTGTGTATTTATGACAAGTATTTAAAGGCCCAATGATTAATGTGGGATTGAAATGGTGATGGTTAGCAATTAATGTATGTGTATACAGATGTGCTCAGGACCTCATTTTAATTGAGATAATAAGAGCAGAATTTTATAATAGAAGTGTTGGAACAGAAGTAGTGATGTTCAAGATTAAATGGTGGTATGAGTCAGTGTTTTGAGTTAAACGTGGGTGTACTTCAAGGCTGTGTGATGTTACATGGGTATGTAATGTTTTTATTTGTAAGAACTAAATCTGAAGAGCTGGAAAGAATTATGGGCTGTTTTGATGATGTAAATAAGGGGAGGTTGCTGAAAATGAATGTGCGATTAAAGTAAAATGCTAGTTTTTGGAAGGAAAGTATTTTATATATTTATCTATAATTTCCCCAGGGCTATTGTAGGTAAATAATTTCTTTCCCATCACTTTATGTACTGTCATGTAACTAAATATACAAATTCACATTGAAGAACACTTCAACATCTTATCCAAAGTAGGTTTCCCTGACCTACATTCCATGTCTTGGAGGCAAACTTCATAACTGGAGGTTAATTGTGTTTCTGTATCCGTCCAGGACTTTTTGTAGCTCTAAGGCTAAACTACTTGCAGTACCAGGGAAATAATAGACTCCTTTGGAATGTAGGGTTTTGTGGTGGGACTGTACTCCCAATAATACAGTCTCACCATAGGCGAATTTTCAATTGTGTAGCCTCATGTAAATGGAGGTTGTTAACTCTAAACCAGTGTCAGATCATTTCACTCATCTGGTATTTGCAATTGAATAATGATTTTTGCAAGTAAAATATAGTCAGGATAACGATGGGAAAGCTGATGTGGAGAATAGAGTTATGCATTGGAGAAAATAAGACAGGAACATGGTGGAGAAATGCTTCTTGATAGAAGACCAGCATATAATTAATTAATTTCTCAGAGTGAGTATTGTAATATGTTCCTTTAGTCAGAGAATGAGGTTCTCATTACGCTTTTCCTTTTTTATAAAATTTGTTTTATCAAATTTGTAATTTGATAATGTAATAATATTGTACCATATACAAGTGCTTACTCTCTCATTGCTTGCCAGGGTGAAAAGCAATTTCACCAGGGGACATACAAAATAAGCAAAATTTAAAGTATTTAGCAAAACACTATGAGCCATTTAAACAGCCACAGCCATATCATTCCAACTTATCACAGACATATAAACCTTAGCACAATGCTGAAACATTAAATCTCTGCAAAGCGCAGCCATTTAAAACGAGCATGTAACCAGCAATCCATACCTGATTCTCTCCTCATATGATTTGGCTGTGCAATGGAGATTGAATCTTCCTTTTATATATATTCAAATTCACTCTTCATGTCCATCATCAAACTCCCTAAAATGTATTAAATTTAAACTGCAAATTAGCAGGATGGAGCCAATAGGGGAGTGTGTGGTGTCTTCTCTAGAGTAAATTAGCCGTTTTAGGATTTTTGTGTGGACCAATTAGAGTTGTGCATGACTTATTGCAACTATACATATCACTAGAAAGCACTGACCAAATCAGATATAGGTGGGAAATTTTAGAATTTGTATGTGTGGACTATCCCTTCTTAGTGACACATATAATTACCCATAAAGAAATTACAAGGTTAAATCTGGTCTTATAAATGTTTTTTTGTAAATCTTGAAAAGATTGGTAGATAAATTTTTGTTACTTCTTCATCCATGAATACTTCCTGCTAAGATAATGCACCGATTCAATTTAACAAATAATCTTAATTAAATTCAGAATTTTTTGTCTTTTTGACAAGAAATCGGTAAAATTTACATTACTGACTTATTTCTGCATGAGAAGTTTTCCTCACTCCTCAGATATTCATGAAAAATTATCCCCTCTGTTACCATGTATTACACAGAATAGACAGAACAATTCTCTTAAGGGGATTGAATGATTTCTAGCTCTAAGGAGAAGGGCTTAGGGCCCATTTTTTTTAAATGTCTGTTTGCTGTTTACTCAGTCCACTGGTATAATGTTGTAAAGTAAATTCATGATGTTATTTTTGTAAGCAATCTTATAAATATTCTAAAGCCAGTGAACGAAATCTAAACCTTATTTCTTCACTGCAAGATTGGAAGTTGTCCTTGTTTTGCCAGTTACATTAAACTGTTGGTGTTACTTGGTTTCACCTGCATGTGGCTAAAACACAAGTGAAAAGTCACTTTTGTCAAGGTTGTATCATCACTGGATGAAAAGGATTAGCTGCTATGATGCCTTCTTCTTCTCTTGAACTGCTAAGCTATGGGATTTTTTCTGTCTTCCTATTCATGTAACCTTTCTTATTTCAGTCAGGTTTACAAACCCCTTATGATTTTTTTCTTTCACTCAAGAGGCCTTGATTGGGCAAGTTCTGCCCATGTCATGTGAGTCACTATTAAAAGCATCACATTAAGGCACTTCTCACTCCAAAGTAATCCATTATTTTCTTGCCACTGATTATAGCACTGCCTTGAAGCTGCAGAAACCCTGTAAAGGGTCTTGGATTCATATGATTATAGATTTATTGAACTGTTTAGGCAGTTATTTGACAGCATTTGTGCCAGTTATATAAAATTATTTGGCTAGTTTCAAGTTTTTGGTTTTCTTTATGTTATTCAAGGTGTAACAACGTGATTGTATGACGAAGAAAATTGATTTTTCCAAGTTCCATTTATTCTGAATTGTTGATATTGTTTTCGAGGCATACTGTTTTTGAAATTCTATGTTTATTATTATCAATACATTTCAGAAGTAATGATTTAGTGGCCTCCAGTTTATCTTAGTCTTATAGATGTTTATATATAGGAGAAAAAATTCACTGGTCTGCTCCACCTGACAGTTTATAGAATTACTTGCATTTTGTAGCTGAAAATTTCAGTGTTGCAGTAAACTGTAGGAAGTAGTTGTAAAAGTGAAATTAAAATTATGTCCTCATAATTTTTGTATTTATTTTATTTTTTGGCAAGTGAAGCTGTTTAATGCTTTAATCTATGCCAATTCTTATCATTTCAATGTAGCAATTAATCAATAATATGATTTTGGCATTATTTTTACTTGACACTTTTAGCAAGCTCTTGTGTATGGTAACTTTGTGTCCCATTTTCTGTGGGTTTAGTTGGGGTTTTGTACATTGTAGTATGTAAGATTATTGTAGGAATTGCTTTGCAAGGCTATATCCACTAGTGATACCCTTTCCTTTGTAACTAATGGCTGGTCTTTATGTCTGGGAGACTTTGGAGAATCCTATATTGTAGCCCTTGATATACCAAAAGCTGTTAACTCGGCTTCCTAAATTTTTTCTAAAGTGTAGGCTCCATTCACAGACAAAAGTCCTCTTTGAGCCAAAACTTCTATGGAAAAGAAAAAGGAGCAGTGAAAAAGGGAATGATGAAAAGTATGTGGTAAAAACACCGAAGATAAATGGATAGTGCATGTAAAGAAAAAATATCTAACCAGGTAGCTTAGTTTTAATGACAAAGTTTTACAGCAGTCCTGGTATAGGGGATGTAAGATGATTCTTGAGAGTCATTTTAATGTGCTTAAGTTAGGTTACTGTTAATGTTGGGATTTAATTGAATCATTAATGATTCCCTTTCCTTTAGACCTTTTTCACCACATTTGGGTCAGCATTTTAAAACTATAACAGTAGTTTTAAATGCTCTGACATTCATTGTACATATATATTTAGAGTGCTGTTTGAAACTCAATTTCTGTAAATATTCATGAAAAAAAGGTGAAGAGGAATATGCATAGCTGTATCATGCCTTGCCGGTGCATTTGCTTTACTAAATGTCCTTTGTCAAACATCATAAAATGTGTCAAATATCATCGGGCAACCTGAAGTAATGAGCATGTGACGGTGAATTTCATTTAAATTTAATATGGTACTAAAAGATAAGTCTTCAAAAATAGAAAATGGTTGTATATTGTACTTGCACAGTGCATTACATTTAAATGATTGCTCCAAAGAATCTTTGTTCTTTGTGATCATATTTCTAACTGCAAGAGTGAAGTGTGATCAGTGTAAATTCTTGCTGACATCCTAAGACTAAAGTTGAGTGTTACTGAAAATATATTAATATTTGTTTAGTATAATCGTGGTGAAAGATTGAAGGGTCCTTATTGACTTGCAGGGAGTGTTATGGAAGTGCCCTCAATAGCCCTGGAGTCCCCCTTACCAACACCTTCTCCTGAGCCCATCCTTCCTGTTCAGTCTCAAGAGCCCACTACTCCAGATATGCTTTCCCCCAACTTACCTCTTACCTTTCCAAATCTTACACCTATTAACTTACCTACTCATAGTGATTCTCGATCATCCCGAGACAGTGCTTCATCTGATTCTGCCATGCCATTGTCACTCTCTAGCAGTGTAATTACAAAAGATACCAATTCTTTAGGTAGTTTAGAATCTTTTTCTCCTGAACCAGCACCACTAACCAAGGAAATTTTCCCTGAGCCTGCTGTTATACAAGATCCTCTCACCCCTGAACCACCACCTCTTCATGAGGAAGCTTCCACTAATCCTTTTGTTATACAAGACCCACCCACCCCTAAGCCATCAACCCCTCACAAGGAGGTTTTCTCTGAGACTGTCATTAAAGAAGATCCACCACCCCCTGTAAAGCCTGTACGTTTTGCCAGATCCACTAGTGCCAGTGAGGCTGCTTCTCTGCTATCATCTGCTTCTGCAAAGTCTGACCAGTCATTGATGGTTCCCTCTCCAACAAAGAATCGTTCTCTGAGTACCTCAGCCACGCCAACAGCCCTAGATCGGACAGTTTTTTCTTATTCTCCTGTTAAGGAATCTAAAGTTAAGGAATCTAGTGCCCCAAAAGGGTCTGCTGTAGAGGCTTTAGCATCTGCTTCTTCTAAGATATCACTGATGGAGACTGATATTGTCCTCCAAACTCCTACTACTCCTACATCTAAAAAAATTAACTTTGAACTAACACTCCCTGCATCTAAAACCACAAGCAGCCACAATGGATTAGATGTGTCTGCTCCACCTACCCCAGCTACTAGTGCTTCTGCATATAGCTTTGGATCTGGTTCAGCCACACCATCTACCCCTGCCACTCCTAAGGATAGTAGCTCTGGGCCATCCCCTGTCCTAAATTCCCGCACTTCTCGGGGGACCCCTGGGCTGGCTGAGCGGCCCAGTGCTACTGTGGTACGATCTGGTTCCCTCCATGAGAAGCCCACCACCTATCCTGTCATTGATGAGTGGGAAAGGAAACTGTATGGCAGGAATGCTAGTGAGTAGGATTGATTCTTTAATTTTGGCTTTGATAGTTACTGCAGCTTTTCAGGTTCAAATCCATTTTGAAAATCTCTAAGTTGTAAAGTTGACAAAGAATGCAGAGTTTGTATTTGCTAGGAAGATTTCCAGATATGTTTTTATTGAGTTAATCTTTATTTGGCCATTAATGTCACAGATTTTAGCTTTTTTTGTGCATTTTCAAGATATCTCTATTTTGGGCCATTTTTGCATGAACAGGAACTTATTGGTTAGTGGTTTACATTTATTCCATTCCTTTTATATAATTCATACTACTTAAATTTGAGTAAGGAAAACTCACAAACAGAAATAAAAGCATTGCTTTCATTTTACTCTGTGACAGCTATTGTCCTTATATATGTATGCATGCATTTGTAAGTACCTGTATTTTTAATTACCTATTTATGTTTACAAAGGAGTTTTATGCTTGAGGGGCCCTACCTTTTTACCTGTCTTTTCTTTGTATAAAATTTCAGAATTATTAATGTTAACCCAATGCACTACATATTCATTTAGTTTATCATTTATCCAGTACCTCACTGTTAAAGAAGTATTTCTTCAAATTTCTTCTGAATCCTATATTACCTTTTTGCACATATACATTCAAATGTGTTAGTACACATACTTATATACATGATTGGAAACAAAAGCACTACCATGCACCCAGAAACAGACAAGGTTGAAGAGAGATAGACATGCAAACTAGTATAGTAATGATGAGGTGCCAAAGGTATATAGAGGCTACTGACAGTAGATAGAAAGCTGGAACAAAAAGTGCATCCGCTGAATGAAGAGATAATGGGTCTTAGGAAGCAGGAGCAGAAGATACAACAGATAAAGGAAGAAGTGAGGGACCTTAAATGGCAAATGAAAATGTAACAGAGAGCTTCAAAAGCTTGAAAGAAGTCATAAGAGAAAGCAAAACAAGGATTAATCTGAATGGTCTAGAAATTGGCTTATCATGGGGAAGTGCTGGGGTTGGGTAGCAGAAGCTAAGGGCTAAAAACAAATAATTATAGGGTTGAAAACAAGAGAACAAGTCCACCACCAGGCTTTGCTACAGGAAGAAGAGCAGTAACAGACTTGCAATGGTTAAAGAAAGAAGGAATATGGGAGACATTATCACAGCTTCCAAGTTTCTAAATGACAATGATATTGACAGTAATGATAAGTTCTTTGGTGTATGCAGGAATTGATCAACTAGAGAACATATCAAAACTAAATAAGGAAAAGTCATAAAATATATGAAAAAATACCTCTTAAAGCAATAGAATTATAGATGGACAGAACAAGCTAGTTAAGACACAATGAATGCAGAGAATGTTGAATTTCAAACTGTTGCAAGATAGCAAAGAATAGGTAAAGATATGGGGCCCTGTGAGAGGCTGAATGATAAGTTCATTAGTGTTTTCTCTGTGGAGGACATTTTAGCCCCAGCACCAGTGAAATGGGGTGAAGAAGAGGTACTGAAAAGCAATGACATTGCTAGAAAAGACATAACCATACCATTAAAGTGTTTTGACCCATATGAGGCTAATTGTTCTGATGAACTCTCTCCATATATGCTGATACTTATGATAATCCACTAAGAATTTTGTTCCATTTGTCACTAAGGTGCATGCACTGTCAAAGGATATGCCCGTAAATTGGGAAAAGGTACTAAACAACACATCAATCTCCTTAACAATTAAGGTCTGTGAAACAAGGAAGAATGAAATCCGAAGTGAATAGAGAATTTAATCCAAAGGAGAAACTACCTATGTGAGAGAAAAATAGAATTAAGGAAAGGAGGTCATATGTAATGAATTGCTTAGACTTTCATGACAAAGTGAGCTCCATTTTAGACTTACGAGACTGATGGGAAGATTGTGTATTTCTGGGCTTCCAGAAAGCTGTTGACAATCCACCACATAGGTGGGAGGTTAAGAGGCTGGATCTCCAGGTAGGCAAATTGGAACTCCTTCAGTGAATAGATTACCTTAGAGGAATAGAGCAAAGGATGTAGTTCATAATTATATTCTTGAAGTGGGATAGGGCAAAATATGTGTGCTGCATAATTTGATTTGGAGACCACTGCTCTTCTTGATCTGTGTAACTGATTTGCAAGATGGATTGGATCTCTATGTGAATAAGTTTGCATATGATGCCAAGATCATGAGGGAAGTTAAGAATGAGTACTGCATCAACTTGCAAGGGATCCTAGATGATCTAGAAAGCTGGTCTGATATGTGGTTGATGGAATTCAAGTAAATGCAAAGTAATGAGGATGAGACAGTAAAGAAAGGCCTCTGTATGAGTGTCATATATGTGCTAAACTAAAGGACTCTGTATGTGATAACAACATAGGAGTCAACATTGTGCCTAGCCAGTTTCCAGAGCTCCATCCTTGAATTATGAAGGAACCAATGGTCTGCAGGCTATTATCAGAAATGCATTTAAGTACATGGTACAGGGAAAGCTTAACAAATCATTCATGAGATTTAGACTAAAACTACAATATGCTTCCCCGAATAGGGCAGTAAAGTTGATGCCCAATTTAAGGGATGAGCTACAGTAAATGGGTAGGGGCGGTAAAGTGGTCCCATGGAAAAAAGAAATGGAGTAATCAGCAGACAAGTGGCTACTGAAATTTGGTCCTTGCAAATTTCAAGAAAATGGGGGATTGGAATTAGATCAAAGTATGACTACCATAGTGATGGAAGCAAATTGAAAAAGCAGATTGTGAAAGGGACCATGCAATTGACATTATATTCTATCAAAATTACTCAATACCTCACTCTTTCTGTAGGTAGAAGGCAGCCACCAGCCAAAGAGGTGTTAGTGAGTCTACCCGCTTAGGTATCAGGAGGGTTATTGATGGCTGTTAAGTAAGCCAGCACTTCATTACCTGTCAGGTTGGACTATGTTGCTGGCGTCTCTTTCTGTTCTATCCATATGTGGTTTGCTAAGTTCACAAATGTACAATCTCTCCTTCTCACACTCTACACTTGACAACATATGACTCACATGGCTCATTCTTCTTAGCTCTAGATGTTCCTGAGGCAATTGCTGCATGTTAGCCTGCCTTAGGCCGAATCTTGTCTTAAGTACTCATAACTAAGTACTATATCTCTTCTCTTACTGATATCTGTCACACAACACTCAAATATTGATTTTATCAGACGTCTTTACACAAAAATTCAAACCTTTATTCATTAGATCACACTGAATCCAGACATTCATGTGATGATGGCATTAATTACTGTGCGAGAAGAAAATATCAATAATATCTGCAGCTATTCCAAAATAGGAAAATTAGAACCGTACTTAATGAAGAATGACATTCTTTAGAAAAATTGTCTCTGTGAATTGACCTCAGGATTTTATGGTTAAGCAATTTTTGTTGTGCAAAATTGTAAGAAACTTATTTTTGACTTTAACAATGAAAAATAAGGCATGGCATGTTCTTTTAAGTGAATTATGTTAATCATTGATTTTAAAACATTAGATTTTCTGGACATTGTTTCTTACTACATTAGTTGGTATTTTGTCTGCCTATTCCTTTTGCATGCTAATTGGAGTTGCCATGATTAATGGCTCCTTATGAAAATATAAGTCATAATGGTATTGGAATTCATTTCAGACAGCAAGATGTTCAGATCAGGTAAAGTTGTGGCTGCTAATATTGTAATTACATTATTAGTGTTTAGATTTGACAATTAATCAACCTTCGTTTGAGTGTGCGTGCTTGCTGGAATCATTGTCAATGCTATTTCTTCTGCATGAGCTACCTGCTTTTTGTATATGTTGCTTATCTTTTACAGACAAACAGGATAGTTTTAGTAATTACAACTGCTTTACTTTTGCACTCAAGATATCTAATGTGGGGTTCTTAGTTCCCTTTTCAGTCAAAATTTTTAGTTATGGTCCCATAATGAGCTGGTAATACAAATGATGCTCTACCTCAGCATATATACAAATACAATTAATTAATGTGATTAAATTAAATATAGATACATCGATAGATTATCTACAAAATAAATACATAACCATTTGGTTGCAAGAGAGATGGAGATAGATTAATAGAACCGTTTGTATCTAACTTGATTGGTGGGACACTCTGCATGGGACAATTAGATTATCAAAAAGTATAGGGCATATCATATATGTCAGAGAGATAAATGAGTTTTTTTCATAAGGAAAAATTCTTAGTTCTTGTGCTGCTAGAAAATTTGTAGAACTGAATATTGAGTACTAAGGGACAGTATTTAGTGTTTCTGTAATTGATAGTTTTGCCTAATTTTTTTCTATATATGGATGGAGTATGGAAAGATATAGTGAACATCATTTAAAATAAGTTGCACTTTTATATGCACCATAAAATATAACGTCAAGAGTACAGTATTATTTCTGTCGCATAATGATACCTTTTCATAAATGTTATTTGAAAAGTTATTTATTTATTCCAGTTGTTGGAAGCATGGAAAATGTGAATCGCAGTGACAGTCAGTCTTCTCTCAGTACATCCTTATCCAGCAGCACACTTGACGTTACCCGCACAGATGAACATGGATCGAGGTATTTATTGCTAATAATATATTGCTTGTTCAAAGCACCTGTTCATAGTGATATACTGTTAACTGGGATATTGAGTTTCAGTATGCATTTGGGTGTGAGGTAAGGGCAGTGTCATGTCACCATGGTGTTTCCCTTAAAAATATATTTATTTATTCATTATACTTTGTCGCTGTCTCCC
>JAUTXX010523417.1:0-11309 GCA_032273605.1 Panulirus laevicauda | reverse complement strand
AAGGTCATGCTGGAGGGTAGTACCGTACCGTCGCACTCTAGAGGTTACGACCCTCGACTCCCTTTGACTAATCACCTGATCCATCCTCATTTCAGCTTTGCCCCTAAAAACAGCTAGTTTAATTACACAGCTCATCCTCATCTTGGGAGCGGTGAGGCAAAAGACTTTGTCGCTGTAGCTCCTGCTGTTGCTGTTCCTGCTGCTGTACAGCCTCCTTCTTCCCCCCTCCCCCTTCCACCATCAACACCCTGCTGGGCAAGATGCTAAGGCTGGTAATTAGTTTCTGCAGTTCATTACTACATTCGATTACCATCCACCACAGATGACAATGGACGGTAGGCCGTTTCTCTTTCAGTCACAATAGGACCACCACCGCCATCACCTTTATCTTAATCACCAGCGCCAGCAGCATCACCACCACTCAGGCAACCATCACCGCCACCGCCACCACCATCACCGCCACCACCATCACCCCCACCGCAGCCATCACCAACACCACCATCGTCACACTCACCGACAATATCACCACCCCCATCACCACCACCCTCACCAACACTCCAGCTCTCCCTCCACCACTCGTCAGCCACCCTCGTCCTCCTTTGTTTCTGGCAGTTCTTACCCCCGTTAATCCTATAATCCTGACCTTCTTTCCTCACTTTGATCACTCCTCCAGCCTCCTCACTTCCCTCTGACCTCACCAGTCGTTTCTCAGGTGTTGCTCACCGTCGCAACGTCTTCCCTCAACCCTTCGTGGTCGTTCCTTCCTCTACCGCTCGCCCTCTACCTTAACTTCGCTCACTCTCAAATTTCTTCATCCTTCACTAATTCCGTGTTGTCTTCCTTCTACTCAGTCCACCGTTTTTCTATTTCCTCGTTCACTCTCTCCCCTTCTGCCCTTCTTTCATTCCCAGCTTTCCTCCCCTTTCCTCATTCATCCAATACGTCTTCTTTGTCCTTTTTTTCCGTTGACAGCTTCCCCCTTTGTGGCAGTGATTAGGCTAAGGGGTGGGGGTGAGGGGGGAGGGAATAATGCCCGTGGCCAGAGAGAGGGAATGGGGTGTGACATTCAAGAACAGGAAATCCAATAATACGTTTCCGTCACATTAATCAGGGAAATTTCTCATCGTTGGCCAACCTTGAGGTTAGCTCCGGCTCACGGTATCGTGGGGGTCCAGCAGGAACACGTAGACTGTACCTGCAGGTACGGGTGGTACATATTTCAGGGCACTATTCCGGGCGGGTCCGGGAGAGGAGGGCCAAGGGCACCAGCAGAGCACTGGTGAATATTTGAAGCACTCGAAATGTCGCCCAGCGACCTTTGAAGGTCACAGCTCCAGCTGCCTCCCGTGATTGGACAGGACCACGACAGATACGGTTTTCAATCGTCCATTCCCCTTATCTCTCCCTCCTCCCTCTCCTCTGTCCCACCCTCACCACCATCCAGTAGTCTCGCCCAACATAAAAGGTCGCCTCTCATTCGTATGAACCGGGTGTTCTACGTGGATTACGAACGCTGATGACGTTCACCTTCCAGCCAAGTCTTGGTGGGGTTGCCAGAAGCACAGGGCCCGTGGAGAGCTCCCCGGGCGCCCTGAATGGCTCCACCACGCGCCCTGCACCTGGTGACTACCACCCGGAGCAAACAGCCGAAGGTGTAGACAACTTATTACACTGCACCAAGATGACCTTACGCTCAGCGGTACACGTCATAGACGAATAAATCATTTAACACTGCCATCCTCGATGCTGTATGTTACTGGCACATTATTCCATCCTCATTATCGCTATGATTATCATTACCTCCATCATCTGCATATAAGTCAGCTTATCTCCATCACTAAACCACTCCTCCTTACCCTTAGCTGCCTGTCTGGCTCCTCAGATGTTCCGAGATGATGCTGGGCGACGTTTATGTACTCTCGTAATACAGGAATCACAAGAGATCTCTCGTCTCGCACCCCAGCAACTATCTGAAGGTCACGTTGGGTTGTGTGAACTAGTCCGTTTTGGTGGGGGCCTTGCTGAGACCAGCCGACTTCTTATACACGACCGCTCGACCCTTGAACACGAGTTTGGCCCTTGAGCACGACGGTTCGACCCTTGAGCAAGACGGTTCGACCCTTGAGCACGACGGTTCGACCCTTGAGCACGAGGGTCCGACCCTTGAACACGACGGTTCGACCCTTAAGCACGACGGTACGACCCTTGAGCACGACGGATCGACCCTCGAACACGACGGCGTGGCCTTTGAACTACGTTGTCCTACCCTTGCTCAATAGTCGTACCCCCCTTGCTCAAGAGGTTCAGGTCCTGCCTGAAGAAAGGGAGCACCACTACAGCCGGCGCTGAGGTAAACACACTCCTGCCTCTACTTTCCCTCCCTCCGACGACCTCTTCATTCTGTGAGCAGACGACCACCTTGAGGTGCGACAGTAATGACCTCGTCATCACCTCCACTGAGAAACGTTTATATAATCATACTGTACTGGTGTCGTTACGGTACTGCCGGGTACCGTGCTACTGGTAGTGTACAGTGGTATTGTACTACCGGTCTTTTACAATGGCACTGTACTGCTGGTATTGTACAGCTGGTGTTGCACTACATAGTAGGTAGTGTACTGCCGGTATTGTACTGTCGGTACTGTGCTGCCAGTTTTGTACTGCCGGTACTGTACACTCGGTACTGTACAGTCACTACTGTACAGCCGGTATTGTACTGCCAGGACTGTACAGCTGGTATTGTACTGCCAGCACTGTCCTCAAGACAAAAGTTAGCCATTGTGATGAAAATGTTTAATGATTCAGTGATAACGGTCGACGAAAGTTTCCAGTTCAACGATGACCTTTGCTTACGATCACAATTGAATGAAGACGCTTGGTAACGTTTTCAGTTTAATGAAAACGTTTGTTAACGTGGTGTTGGTCAGTGGCGGGTGGAGGAGGTAAGTGATGGGTGGTGGTGGTCAGTGGTGGTTGTAAGTGGTTGGTGGAGAAGGTAAGCGATGGGTGGTGGTCAGTGGTGACGGTCAGTGGTAGGTGGTAGAGGTTAGCGGTGGCTGTCGAAGGCAAGTAATGGGTAATGGTAGCCAATGATGGGTGGAGGAGGTAAGCGATCGTTGATGAGGGTAAGGGGTGAATAGTGAGAGGAAGTGGTGAGGGGTGAGGGTGAGTAATGGCTGATGAGGGTGACTGGCGTGTGGCGGCTAATACGCACAGATTCCCTGGGGAATGAGGCAGTGGTGTGGAGATGTCGAGAGAAGCTGTTCCGACTTCAGCTGACTGACGGGGGTGATGTGTGGTGGGGCCTGGGAAAGGGAGGTGGGGAGGGGAGGAGCAGGGAAACAGCAGGTTCCATGAGGCAGCAGCTGGCAGCAGACACACACACACACACACACACACACATAGGCAAGAGGTGAAGCAGGTCCCATGAGGCAGCAGATGGCAGCAGCGCCACAGGCAGCAGATGACACAGCACCACATCCCTCTGCTGACCTAGCCACCCCGGACCACTGCTGCTGCTGCTGGCTAAGCAGGACATCTTTTAAGGAAGGTTCACCACTGGGACAAATCTCGAAAAGGGCGTGGAGATGATGACTATCATGGTGACAAGAGAGCTCACAAGGAATATTACAATGCACATTGTTAAACCAAAATAAGCCTCAAAGGGGCCTAGTTTCTTAGTGCCAAAAATAGCTTTTTCGTCTTGAGTATTGGGGGAGAAGAGAGGGCCTACTGAGGGAACTGCCACCACTTCTATGTAAAAAGACACTTCCAAGGTTTGAGAGTCTCCCGCGTCCACAAGATACTCACTCGCCAGGAGCCAGCGAGCAACGCTACCCTCCTCCCCTCCCGCCAGCGTCCACCACGCAGCATGCCCCCGCCATGGAGGGAGGCCTTATGCCAATATTAACGACGTAAGGCAACAGCATCTCAGGACGGGTGTCGATATCTAATTTCCAAGTATTCCATTAGCGCGGGGGTGTCAGGCGTCAGGCAGGGTGCATCAGACGGCTTCCCCAGTGTGTCCACACCTCACACACCATTAACCTCTTCATCACCACCAACACACACACACACACACACACACACACACACAACACACACACACACATTGTCTGCCTCAAAAACAGCATTTTACAATCTGTTGCACGATGGTCAGTGCATATAATCTTTACACTGCCCTTTTGATTTATCTCCCTCGTTTTCTTGTTCTCATTCTTATGTGATCCAAAGTCACAGATCTGATGTTCTCCCTCGTCTGGTAACTAGCAGCAGTAATCATCCATGCGAGCATAATATGTGCATGTGTGTGTGTGTGTGTGTGAGAGAGAGAGAGAGAGAGAGAGAGAGAGAGAGAGAGAGAGAGAGAGAGAGAGAGAGAGACTAACATGACTGTTAATCATCACACTGGAATAGCTAACGCGTAGCGCTTACTGCGCGTCTTGCTCATGTCCAGTTTTCTATCCATTGTTTCTGTGGTAGTTCCACGTAGGAATGTCTTATTTCTCTAGGTTGTACACTGAACAGCTGCTCAAGCTTCCTGGTTGGCATATCATCCAATTCTAAATGATTTATCTTGATTATATTCCATGGTATTCCTTATCCAGTGGCTTTCAGGTTTAATATGTTTTCTTTTATATTTACCACTTATTATTACGCGGAGACTATCAAAAATCTTTCTTTTTTTTGAAGTTATACAGTTGCAGTTCTTTCATTCTTTCCTGGTCGTTCATGTGTGTTATCCTCTCGATTCTGCACGTGAAGCGTTTCTAAATTCTCTGTAAATTATTTGCTTGTTCCGTTAATGACCACACGACACAGCATTATTCAACTTTGCTTCTAATGAACACATCGAACATGTTCGTCAATAGTTCCTGTCTCTTGTGGTGGAAGGTCTCAGAATCATACCACTCATTACCTGGCTTGACTGTTGTATCTTCTCGACATGTTCTCTGAGTTGTGGTTCCTCATTCATGGTGACAACCCAGACCTTTAAGAATTTTTTCCCCATTCCTCATCGAATTGTGTGTTGCTGCTAAGCCTCTTTCTTTAATATTGTGTCACTGGAATAATCTCACTTGGCCCACGAGTTAGTTACTCAAGTCTATATTCGCTAAGTTCCACCAAGTTCACTTTTGTCCATTTGTAGATTTTGTCTGCATCATTTATACACCTGCCTTGTATCAGCGCCTGATCCAACCGCTTATCTTTCTCTGGTGTCACCGGCAGGTCCGCCGGCTACGTTCTCATTTGCTAACTTGTCGATGTCTGATATGTCGCCATTATCAAGGAAACTGAGGTTACCACCATTCCTTATGATGATACCTGAGATAAGGACACCTTCATCAGACGTGGCTCCCATTTGCTCCTACTCTGAACTTTCTCTTTAGCTAAAAAAAAACTCTCTGTAATCCATCATCCTGTCTTACCCTAAATGTTTCGCCTCGGGTACGAGAGAGAGAGAGAGAGAGAGAGTAAGATAGTTGCGCCATGTGATGGCCACTCTACCCACATCTGTAATGATAGTGATAGTAGGTCAGACGTGGTATGATGTGATGAAAGATATTTTCCCCAAAGAAAGCTTGCATATTGTAAGCTGAATCCAGCAAAGTGGTTGGAGATGGGAGAGGTTCGGCCCAAATGTTTACTACATCCTTCATTACGGGTATGATCATGGGCACGTATCTACGACGTCTTGAGTCTACGGTCCCTTCTCGTTGCCACCGTCTGATCCATCTGTACACAGTAGATGCACTGGTCCCAAATTCCTCCGCAATATCTCGGACAGACACGCCACCTGCCCACTTCAGAACGAACCGGGCCCGGTCGTTTACACTGGTTGGCTTCAACGCGCGACCGCGTACCATAACATTCCTGTGTGAAATGGAACAGAGTATTGAAACATGCGTCATTGTGTAGCCATCAAGCTGACGTGATATGAGGTAAGCTCTGATCCTGCTCCTCTATGAGTTCCCATAGCAGCAGAGAAGGTTAAGATAATTTAACATGAAGACGATATAATACTGATATTCATTCCCATTTATTCCAAGATAGTCATTAGTGATATCAAGGTCACCTAAATATTCACCATGTCCTCGAATTCTTGCCTTACTGGCCACCCATGAGCCTCTCTAAGGTGTCTTCCAACATGTCAGATTGAGGAACTCGATATCTCTCTTGGCTACCAAGTCAAGGACCTGCAAGGGATTCTTCCCCTTGTTCTTATAAGGGATCCCACCTGCATTAGCCAACCGGCCTCCTTGTGTGAGGACGGAGACCACTGATTCCCTTTTCTCTACAGGAGGCACGTATCGTGCAGGAGACCTTGTGATCAGATGGTATTAGCTCAATTCAAACGTCTGGCGTTAGTTCCTCTCCAGTGTCATGTTCAAACTGTACATCACCCTTCCACTGTGCCGACCAATCTCCCACAGACAAGGAGCAAAGATGTAACGTGTCTTCATTAAGAAACTGAACCTGGTTAAGATAACGTGTATTAGCAGATATGATAGACTGGACTCTTTTTCGCATCCTTGTAACAATCGGGCGTGACTGCAATGCCCAATGATCATGACCAAAGCCTGGTTTAAGAGCTTATTGTGTATCTCTGCTTAAGAGGAAAACATAATACGTTTTGCCTGTTTCTCTTTCTCGTTTCTCTTCTTACTATGTTTCTTTCCAACAATCTATACCATAACTCAGGTAAAGTGAAGGTGAGTTTGACATATCCTGTAAGTGTTTGGTCAAGAGCAGCCGATAGTGTTGAGAATGTAGTAAAGACGGCCTTTGATCTAGCATGTGTGTGTGTGTGTAATGTGTGTTTGTCTGTAGTTAGTATCACCTTACAAAGCTGCTCACACTGACACTACTAACAAGAACAAACACAAACTATAGCACATACAGACAGAGAGGAGGAGGAGACTAGTCGGCAGGCTGCACCTTACGGTTGAAGTGTAGACGATCATTAAACACGTCCTGAGAGAGCCTGTTGACGGTGTCGCCTGCGCCACTCCCACTCCAGCCTCCACCATTGCACCCTCCCCTTTTATACTGGCTCAACACACCATCCACCGGAAGGCCGACTGCGCCTCACTGGGCCATCTGTGTCGAATGAAGACTTAGGATTGGTCAAGCACCATAGGTGCATCCCTTACCATGCGTCGCTAGGGGGGAGTGTAAGAATGATTATGGCCGACACGCCTGGTGTGCAGAAAGATGCAAATGATATGCGATTCTACCTCTTGATTTCATTGTGGCTTACAGTCGATAAATGTAATTGGTGGTTTGTGTTTGAAAGGGAATTCTGTTTGAATGCATTCCGGTTTGGTTTAGCTACTATGCGAAACATCAATCGATCTTCAGACGGATAATCGTATTCAAAAGAAAGGGTTTCTATAAGAAAAATAATGCTCATTGCACCTAAGGTGTAACTCGAGGTTACACCGCAAGTCAAAAGTCATGTTTTGCGAGGCTGTAACGTTAGAAGTACAGTCTCGTCAAAGACCTTCACACTCCAAAGTAATTCACATTTCCCAGCAATTGAAATTTGCGCAGCTCTATGTTGCAGGAGCCTCTGGACACAGGTTGATACCAAGACTCGTTCTTAAAGTGGGGTCCCTTTCAGCTATCGTCAACTCTGTTATCTCCTACGGGAAGGACGTTTTTACACCCACCTCCTGTTCATGTTTCACAGCCATATATCCATGTGAATTTTCCAATGTTGTCGCGGTCACTTGTTTTTTACTCCTAGTTTGTTCCATGGGTCCAGAACTCTGCAGCTGCAGAGGTGCAGCTTAGCGTCCCTCCGTTCACTTCCCTTGCCCAGCTTCTAGCTGTGCCCACTTGTTCTAACCGCTCCTTTGGTGTATGTGAGTGCACGATTAGGTGTTCGTAATGTACGAAGAGGGAGTGTTACATTCGTAAGGCCATATCTCTTGAACATTCTCTACTACCATGAAACTTTCTAAACTTCTGTATGGTGTATGTATTATGCCCTTATTCAGTTCATTCCTTTCATCCACCACTCTCATACGGTAAAAATATTTCTTTATATCTTTTCTAAAATGTGTTTTGTTTATTTCATGTTCAGTCGTCTAGGTACTCTGTCCCTACATCTTTCGAAAAACTGCTCGCTGTCTACTTGATAAATCTGGTTTAAAAACTGAAAGACTAGAATCAGATTACCCACTCATTCTTCTCTTCTCTCCTGTGGGCATATCTAGAGCCTTCCCGCCTTTCCCTGCAGACGAATCCCATTATTCTAGTACAATCTTTGTTGCCCTTCTCTTGCCCTTGTCTGTCGCACTTTGTGCTTCTTTAGGAGTCGATGTCAAACCTGAGAATCATATATTAGCTTTTGACCATATTTAGGGCGTGAACAGCTTGCTGAATATTTCCTTATCTATGAACTTCATCGAAATTCTAAAATTTGCCTGCAAACAACTATGCTAAGGTGGGACTCGGGAGAAAGGTTAGGGACGAAGTCGACTCCCTCATACAGAGAGAGAGAGATTCCTGCAGCTTATTTACTGCTATATGATATTCAGGACCTTCTTTCATTGTGAGCCATTCACTCTGCTTACTGCTCATCACACACGCATCACACACACTGAGATGACCTTCTTATCCATTAAAGGAGTTTCTCCTTTATTCTTGCCTGGTGATTGTTACACAGTTCTCCCAGCGATGCAGTGTCAAATGCTTTCTGGAAGGCGAGATACAAACATTCCACCCAGCCTTTTCTTTTATCCAATGCTGAGATTATTCTTTTGTGGAAATCTGCTTCACTACACACGACCTTTCCTTGAAACCGTGTTGTCTCTTACGTAGGTAAAATGTCTCCTCTGCAGGAAATCGCCCACTTGCTTTCTGATTATCCCTTCTGGTACCTTACAGACACACCGCCTCTTCCTGGTCTCCTTTCTTATAAACAAGTATGAAGTTTTTGCTCTTTTCCACTCCCTTGACACTTTGCCTTTCCTCTGCGATATCTTGAGAAATATCTAAAGAGGTCTGCCAAGCGCAACTACACACGTCTTCAGCACATATGGTGAAATTTCATAGGGACCAAGAGCCTTGATGGATCAAAACCCTTCCGTACGTTGCCAATATCTTTTCTTGATCTCTCAATGCTTTCTCAGACCTCCTCTCCATTTCTTCACACTGGAGTGCCTTCCACTGTGAAAACGTGTTTGAGATTGTCATTCAGTTCCTCGCATATTCTCACATCATCCTCTGCAAACGCTTCCCTTTGAAAACCTAAACCCGATTAGCTGTTCTGTAGCTAGTAATTTACTGAACGATTTATGATAGTGTATAATTTTGTCCTGCCTTATCCACATTACCTTCAGAATTCCCTTGTTTGTCCTATCTGATTCTGTTATAAAGGTTTCTTGCTCTCGAAAACATTACTAGTGGTGGCTAGCTAGAGCATTTCCTGTATCTTCACTTCAGCACATCTCGAAGTTCCTTTTCTATTTGACGTTTTTGACTGAGCGACTCATCCCTCTTTCTTACCCTTCCCTCTGTACCTGAGGCTACAGATAAATTTCACAGAAGTTTTCGCTATACTTTCCTAATTCGTGGCTACGGAAACCTATTTCTGAATTTATGTTCCAGATTCCCACAGTCCGTCTCTTTGTGATTCAAATCTCTTATCATGGGTCCTTTACCATCGCTGGGAAGTATTGCACTGTTTCATGCAACATCTTGATAATTCCTTCGCTATCATCATAATTGATTTGTTCTACATCGTTGAAATCCTTTGGGAATTATACAACATGAATACCCCTATGCACTTCTCTCCTAAAGTTATTTTTCCCTTTATGTTTTGTCTGAGTGGATCATCTTTCCCATTGTTTCCTGAAAGTTCGGCCTTATTTGGAGGGCCAATTCTCCTCCTCCCATTTCTTCCCATTTCCCACCTTATTACCATGTACCCCTCTAGGCAGAACGGATAAGATCTGATCTCTTTAGCGAGTTATGTTTCCGAACTTTAATAATAGCAAGTGCGTAACCTTCTATATGATTCTTAAGTTCCATTTGCACAAATGAGGAGGAGCTTTTATTTTTACGCTCGTAAGGCCCCGCCTCTCAACCTTGCATTCAATTTAGCTTGTTCCACGTGTCCACAACTTCGCTGCTGAGGAGATGCCTCCTCACGTCCCTCCGTACTCTCTTCGTGGCTATTCTTTAGTTGTCTCCTTTTGCTTTGCATCCTTTTTTTTTAACTTCAATGAATTTTTCTACGTTTACGATGTCGCTGCCTCTCTTAATTTCATAAACAGTTGTCACGTTTCCATTAATCCCTCTTTCTCCCATTGTGGACCAATCGAGGGGTTTGCACCTGTTTTATGTATACTCGGTTGAAATCAAGAAAATGAGTCCCCTACTATCCTCTAAACAGTTCCTCCGTTCCAGCTTAAATTCCTCTTGGCCTGCTTGGCCATCCACCCTCTCAGAAGCAAACATGGCAAAACTACAAGACAGAGTACTTAGAATGATCGCTGGATGTTTAGCCTCTATAAACATTCATCACTTGAGAATTGAAACCAAAATACTCCTAATACACTCCCACTTCAGCATGCTTAGAACTCAGTTCTGTGCAACATCACTAACCATCGAACCCAGATGCACAGTGCTGACTCCTGCTTCACGGGTCAATAACTCGCAGATTCCCCACGCCATCCTCCCTAGACAAACACCACAATGACAAGACATATTCCTACCATGGCGTCTCAACAACCACTTATCAACAGTCCTCTCCCCACACTCAATCTTAGACTCAACTCCACCAAGCACACACCCTTCTGAAAATGCACTCCCTAGACATGTACGAGTCATACTTTCACCTCCGTTCTGGACAAATCCCATCTCTCCAGTGTTACAAGGCCCCTCACAACCAAGAGACATCTTTTACAATCGAGAAAGAAATCTTACTCCTCAGTTCCTTTGCACACACCTCGCCAAGACAAACACACAACATATATATACGTCTTGAACTGTGGTTCCGATCTATGAATGAAGTTACTAGCTTCCTGAGCGCTGCGGAAGCCTCATGGAAGGGGGCGCTTCTGGCAGTAGTAGGTAAGGAGACTAGACTGTTGTGACGCTGGTCGAATGTACGTCATACATTTCTCCCAAATCTTATCATTGCCTGTGTGCTTGAAGGCAATTATGACGTTGCCTTCAAGCACATGGACAACAACGTTGATTTTCTAAGATCTAGGGAGATATACTTAACGCATATTCCATCTAAAATATCGCAATGATCTGTTCTCCTAATTACAAGCACCACATAAACTTTATAT